>JAQIXS010004951.1:0-13752 GCA_034700785.1 Rossiulus vilnensis
GTTCTGATAATCAAATTGCATTCACAAACACTTTTATAGCCACCGGGGTACAAGAATGCAAATGTCATCAATAATGCGAATTCGGGTTGCTTCAAGTTCAACATTTTCTGCCTCAAATATCCATTAGGACTTTTATGCAAATTAATTGATCTTTAAAGAACATTAACGTGTTTACAAATCGCATTTTTCCGAATTTAAATCGGACATTTCGTTGCTGAGAAAAACATTTTTTCCTGATTGAGGATGGCGAGTCGAATTTTTTGCACTCAAGTGTATGATAAAATCATTTGTTAAAAAGGGGGTGGGGAATCATGAGTAGTCATGACCCCCGGGCCCTGGATACGCCACAGGCTACCATGCACGCTGTTATTCTTAGTTGTTTCTACTTCATTGATGATCACATCGCTACGCTTTAGGCAGCATTTCCTACTACAGTATAACATTCATGTGGATCATGAAGGAATCAGTACTGCTTTCCAACTACTCAGTAAATCCAATCCGTAATACATGAATAATATTTTCTGGACATTTCTGGCATGCCACTAAGATTTATTCAGTATATCGTAAAAATATCCATAGAAAAATTGCGCAATAACATTGTTAGTAAAAAATGTAGTGATGGAAGACCATGCTTTCTATTTTTATATCGAGCAAATAGGTTTTAAATTCATCATGTTTCCTAAAAAATAAAAACAATAAGGAAACCACAGGAAAGCAGAAAAACAAAGTTTGCTTTCAGAATTATGTTTCATACATGTATCATATCTTGCGATGCATTTAACAAGTCGCTATTAAAATTTGTCTGCTTTTTATAGTGTAAGAGAAGAGAGGAGTGCAGCGATACATGAGTAACATCCGGTAATCACTTAACATTTTTTTAAATTTACAACATTAACGAAACTACATAGACGGATATTTTTAGAAAAACTAATTCACAAATGAATCTTCACATACTTTCCTACGCACATTATTGAATGTCCCTACTGTTTTGGAAATAAAAAAAGTTAAAAGCCTCACGATTTTTACATCACGTAGATGTGTCTGAGACTCAATTTTGTTAATTAAAATACAGTACATGTATCATTTTACTTTTGAAAATACCCCGTTTTATTTTCAAGCTCCCCGCCCTAGAGACAAGTTGTAGGCCAAACCGTAGGGAGAGGCACACTCGGATCTACACCAGGTGTCAGCACCTCGAACATACAATATATGTAATCTATGCTGCTCCGCATGTCTCCTAATTTGTAATATGCTGTGTGTGTAGTGTTGCTTTTCCTTACTTAAAACTATGTAAAATTGAAAACCATTGCAAGCCATGTGGAAGTGTCACAAATGTGGGAAACCGGTGTATTTCGGTAAGTCTTACATTCCAGTTCACTATACCATTCATCCAAAACTGCTCCAATGCACAGTGGTGAACACTTCAACAAAACCAATGCACTTTGACAAATTGAGAACTGCAGCGTGCTTATACTAATTATGGTGCAGTTCGACCAAACTAAGCAACTTCACATAGGGCGACATTTCACAGATGGCCTTCCCACATCCTAAATCCGGCTCAGGACCAGCCACTGCGTCATATCGTCAATAAACATATCGCTTTACTAGGTCACCAAACAAGTTCTGAATTTGGCATCCTTGCTTCACGCAATGAATCTCGCAACTAGCCGTCAGCATTCCAGTTTATTTGTTCTCACACCATTTCATTGAAAGAATTTCTTATACTTTAACTACCCCTCGCTATCGTTAGGTACTTACAGGGTATACCCCAGTCCCCATCAAGTTTCATACTCTACAATTTAAATTTCAGCTGAACGTAAGCAATCACTTGGCCACGACTGGCATCCAGAATGCCTTAGGTGTGAAGAATGCGGAAAAAGACTTAATCCTGGTCAGCACGCTGAGGTACTTGAAGTTTAATAATTTGACAGCCTATCTACTTTCATTTTGGTGACTTGTCTGACTCCGTTTTTTATTCTCGCAGCATAAAGGCGTTCCTTATTGCGATATTCCTTGCTACAGCGTATTGTTTGGTCCAACTTTATTCGGTCACGGTTCTCAGGTTGAAGCTCATAAAAGTTTTGGAAAAATGGAAAAGAAATTGCCACCTGGGATTGACAGGTAGGCGGCCATCTGCTTGAGAAATTTTGGTGTACTATCTTGGAAGTTGATGTATCAACAAAAAACTTTAGACGGAGTTGTTTGTGGTGATTTCTTTGGCACATCCATGAGTGAAAGATAATTACGTATTTTACAGACAGTTTTTTTACAATATTCCCTCAACATTAACAAAGCGACATATGGATTGAACCAATATAGGCTACTCTCATGATTACATCGACGACTTTTTCATTGCAGAGCTATCCTCGAATCAAAATTGAAGACTTACAACCAATATTATGAAGGAAATAGTTGTCAGCTGAAATGGAAAGAGGTGTGTTTCTAGTTTTTTTTCAGTCCATTACTGAATTTTCCTTGCAATTGACACTGTCTAGATTATTTCATCTTTTTAACCATCATACTTATATTTCAACCTAATCTTAACTATTCACTCTAGCGAAATGGAAAGCTGATATTGGAGGGCGTGCTCCGAATTCACTGGGGAGTAAATAATCTCATTCATTTAAAAGAAAATGAAGATCAGCGCCACCATGTGCAAGTGCGCAAACGATACAGCTACCGTGATCCTCAATCGCGTCGTCAAAGTCAGAACGTGGTAAGTTTAGTGGAACATATTGACAGCAATTTGGTACTCCGGCTGATTTAGTGGCATGTTAATATTTTATGGATATGCACAATTTTTTGAAATCTTACTGCATGAATGCATCCAGAGAATTGCTACTTGCATAAATTGTTTAAATTATACCGCAACTGAATTGGTGAAATTCGTTTTTAGAATTCTCAAGCAAACGAGAGAAGTTCGTGGAGTGACCAACCATTGAATCAAGGTCATCAATCAGTAAAAGACAAACCTGTTGGTGATGACAGTCTGATTAAATCAAACCCTGAAGATTCAAGAGGAGAAGTTATCTTTGATTTTACAAGGAATGATGTACTACTAGGAGAAAGTGAATCCAAATTAAATGGCAAAGATAATGAGGAAGAAGCTTCAGACACTCCACAAATGGAGGTGGATCATTGTGTTGATGGAACAATGCTTGTGGGTACAAACGGCCATGTGGAATCAAACTCAACTGAAGTTCACGTTCAGAACGATCTTATATGTGGTAGCTCAGACGTTTTGAGATATGACACCATAAATGACCCAGAGGCAGAGGACCCTAATGCTTTGGGTGCAAGTGTGTCAAAAACTGACCTTAAAGCGACACCAAATGGATTGCAAACAGATCAAGAAATCGCTCAAGATTTGCAACTATCAGATGATGATGATGATGGCGTCGATGAAGCGAATCAACCCAAACGTGAAAGAATTAATGTTTCTCGCATACAAATTAGAAAACTGGCATCTAGTCGCTCAAAAACCAAACTCAGGCGTAGGTGCTCTATTAATGGGCATTATTACAACCGAGAGGTATGTTTGGACAGTGTGGATCTTCAAAACGAAGTTTAGTACGCAACAATCAAACCCAAGGGTGTAATTATGCCCTTTTTTCCCTCTCTTAAACAGACAAAAACCTTTACGCCGCCTTATGGAAGTGCCACAAATGTTTGGGTTACAAGCATGGTCAACACCTCCGAAGTCATAAATCTACTTTTGGATAAATTCTGCGTTGAAAACAGTCCAGAAGATTTTGCATTGTTTGTTGTGAGAGATAATGGCGGTAAAAGAACTAAATTATTTTTATTTGGATTCTCTGTGTTCAAGCTTTTATTTCAATTCATTTCTTAATTCATTTTTAATTAAAAGAGGTACGCAGGATAAAAGAAGAAGAGTATCCGTTGTTAGCAAGAGTCTTATTGGGCCCACATGAAGATGTCGTGAAGGTTTTTATTATGGATAAGAAACAAACCAATGAAATTTCAAATGAGGTAAGCATTATACATGTATAGTGCAGCTATAGGGTACATGCTTGCAGACAAGTTGTTACAAATAAAAGGTGAACATTCCATATGAAAAATTAATTCCTACCTTTAAGGATATGACAGAGGAATTCTACTCTTTGTTGACTATTAATTGATTCAAGAATGGTCCAATAATCTCTTGTAATGACAGTAACATCAATGATATATTTTATTCAATATTTCTCTTCTCATAGGTTGCTCAGTATCTGAATTTTCAAGATCCTGAATTAACTGCAATTTTACACAAATTTTACGAAGAAGAAAACCGAGAAGTTAAGAAAATCAAACTAAAGTAAGTTATCACTAGTGACGATTTTTTATTTTTACCTGGAACATGTTAACTAGCATTTTCCGCAATATTACCCCAAGCTATCTTTGCTTTTGGGGTTCAAGCTGGGTGTCCATTTTAGAGGTTTGAGGCAAATTATACTCCCAACAACACTTACTACTCTTATTAAC
Organism: Rossiulus vilnensis; assembly: GCA_034700785.1. Lineage (NCBI taxonomy): Eukaryota > Metazoa > Arthropoda > Diplopoda > Julida > Julidae > Rossiulus > Rossiulus vilnensis. Next base: position 4,483 of record JAQIXS010004951.1, read on the forward strand.
TGATCATAAAAACAAATGACGTTTATAAGAGAATGCATCTTATTTCGTTTTGAGGTACTTGTAGCAAAGTAGGCCTACAATTTAATTAAATGGCCATTTATAACAACAACAAAAGTTGATAATTTGAGAACATTCTCTGCTACTTAAAATGAAAGCACTTGCTATTCCTTTGCATGGTTGAAAAGCTATTACCTCTTTCAACAATGAATGATACGTGTTACATTAATTTCTCCAACATTGATTTTTATTTTGAAAATCCAAATTTCCATCCGAATTAGGTATCCTTTAATTCATTTCTGAACTTGTAAGCAAACTAAATTTAATTCAGAGTAGTAAATCGATTCTAAAACAGGCAGATTTTGAAGGCCATGCACCAATAGCAGTTTCAATGACAACAAATTGATTCAATTCGAGTATTGCTAGTAATTATTTTTTACAAAGTCTTTAGCTCTGTTACTAACCACTTAACTCTCATTTTCATTTCTCCAAAAGATATGCTGAAATGAGGCGCCGAATAAAGGCAAAACTTTCTGCTATGGATGCATCTCGATAGTCTCCAGAACTAAGTCAGCTTATCATCATCCATTACGAGATTCGGCAATTTAAAAAAGCTGTGAATTCAAATGGCAGCTACTAGTGCAATGAGGAGCAGAGCACACTCAAGATCACGCATCAATAAACAATGAGATTATTTTACCAAATAAATTGTGAAGAAAATAGTTTCTCACGAATTTTTTACACAACAGTTTAAAGAACAATGCAATTAATAGGCTATGTGGTCATACATGTAGCTTAGGAGTGTATTTCTTTGTTTTATGAATGTTTATTACCAGACTATTGTAAAAATGTGATGTTTTATGCAATTTGCTCGAGTTTTACTATAGCTGATTCTCAGTGTGGTACTTCATCTGGCATAAAAGCAATCATCTATTTAAAATCTCATCCGTTTATTCTTATCATTCTGCAAAACAAATGTGCCATTTTAGACATATTTGCATTATATTACATTAAAAAGTACTGTTAGATTCTTTTTAAGTATAGTTAGTACTTTACCAGAATGGCATACATAATGTTGCGTTTATCATAGGTGTCATACTGAATTTAACGGAACCTGTCTATAATCTCTTACCCTTGTAGTCTTTCAAGCAGTTGATAGTCTTACGTGTTTTACTTAAATACTCTTGAAAGTAATAATACCAAGGGGATTATAATGTAGAACGAATATATTTTGATAATTGCAGCTGAACAAATCTGTCACTGTTTGCATTTTATTTTGCACATGTCACAACTGTCAAACTTAGTTCCTTGGTGAGTAATTTGACACTATTGAGGAAAATAAATTGCAGATACATATATTTCTGAATTTGATGTCATAAATGCTCAAGAACATAAGGTTATATCATGAAATTGCTTGAGCAATTTTCCAGAGTGTAAGAATCGTTTGAAAACATGGAATAAATGTTAGTAAAGTCTAAACCTTAGTATTCCTTACACGTTAACTCATTTAATTTGTTAAATTCATGCATATAAGTGATAGCAACCATAATACCAATAAATTACAAAAATCCCTGATTACTAAAGGTGATTTTACGTACAATTACAAACATACAGTTTTTAGCAAAAGTGTTTTCTGCTCTGTGCTCTGGTTGGTCCAGGAAGATCATCAAGACGTTATTCAATTTCTCTCCATGGTCTGTCCAATATCTCTTCAGAAACTTTTGCAATGCATATGTTAATTATGTTAACCCTTACCCTCAAAGAGTTTCAAAATTTGCAGTGGGTGTGGAATACACGTTTGTTTAAATAATCCACCAAAAAAAGGGAGGTGGCCAAGCTGTTGGAACATCCCTCCCAATTCCCCAGTGAAGTCGTGTCCCATCTTACTGATCAATTAGGCCCTAGATCACTCATGACTGTAACTTACAATTGTGGCGCAACAAAAAAGCTCCATATACAGCTACACGTTTGCTGTGAGTGTACATATGTAACTGTCACCCAATTGGCCACATTTACGTGCCTTCTGCTCTAACAAACCAATTTTGAAGATCACGAACCTTATTAAAATAAAATAAGCATTGGAAGGACTTGCTGTATGGACAATTTACCAGTTGGCCTCTGTATATGCCAACCTGCTACATGGAAATGGTGATGATGAATAAGTTGAATTTATCTTCTTTCTTCCTTTTCTTTCATTTCTTTCCATCTCATTCATTCCCACTGTTAACAAATAAATTTGAACTCCTCTAAAGGCCAACGCTAAGGTGCCCTTGATAAGGGCTGGGTTCCAAATTAACCTTTCAACTAATTGTTTATTTATAAATCATTTTAATATATGTATCATATCCATAAGCTATAATGGTTATTGTTTGTTTGTTGTTGTTGCGCAGTGCAAGTTGACAGTTTCTAGTTGGTGCACAGATTTTAAATGGGATGGGTAGTCCTGTTTCTTTAGCAAAAATGTGTTGATGATTTTTTATCTTGTAAAACGTTACGAATATAATGTATTCACATGTTTGATATTTATATTCTTAACAATTCTATTTTTACAGCAATTCAGGATCAACAGCTAATTAAAGCATGTAGGCAACTTGGGTCAGAAAAAATGGAATGTTAGCTTGCTTTCTATAAAACTAGGAAAAACAGCTGTAAAACAAAGTTTGCATGGATGATTGACTGGACAAGCTGTTTGACACAGAATCCGTGTAAATAGCATGACCTAGAGCATATATGCACTTCAATATAAAAGTGGCTGCAAGCTCAACATGTTTCCGAAGTATTGATGCAAATTTCTAATGGTGATAGCGTGCACACACCAACTGCATGACAACCATAAATTACAATGGAGGAAAGACAGGTGACTACGAAAGTGTATTAGTAAAACATGAATTAATCCATGCAAACCATTTCAAGGAAGTTTACTGGAAATTAACTTACCAACTCAATTCGCCCAGTTTCAATCGAAGTGAACATTCCTTTGAATGAAGAGATGTGTGATCCTACGACACGAAGAACACCCGAGTCACCGGTAGACACTCTAGAAAAGCAGTACACGCAACTGATGCTGTCATTTTAAATTGACTATCGTTAGAACGTCCTTAAATTCCTACGCCGGATTGCACATTTCGAACCTCCAGGCTTCTTGCAGAAAGTGAAATTTCGGCGCGCTTCGGCAAACTCAGCTGTTGTTGTGTCACGTGACAGCCGAACTCCTTATTTGCTGATGATTGGAGCATATAAAGAAATCAATCAGAAAATCCCTAGGTGAAATCTATTTTGCAGGATAGTGCATTAAATACATTACCACGTGTTTTTATTATTAAAATTTGAATACTTGTTTTAATCGCAGGGATTTTTTTCCACTCTGTAAAAAATTCCTGAACCAACGTATAGATTTGGCCTTGCAGCGTTTGGACTTCGGAACTACTTAGAACCGGAAGTGCGAGCTAGAGTGGATGATGCAAGCAATGCAAGGCATTGAACAATTTCCTCAAGATGGTTCGGAACATGTGGTCAAGAGCACTAAAAATGAGTTAATACTTGTTCGTAAAAATTAATGCCACTCATCCATTATCGACTTTAATTTTTTTTAATTGATTTGTTGTAAAAAAATGTTAAAATCCACAATGAGTTCGACGGTCAGCAGTAAGTCTTCATCTTCGAGTGGAGGGAAATTTTCTCTTTTCATGCATGTGAAATATGAACACTTAATAGCAGGCGTGAGTGGAGGGGTAGCGTCAACATTAATTTTGCATCCGTTGGACTTGATAAAAATCAGGTTTGCCGGTGAGTTAATCTTCCTCATGTCGATCCTTGTTGGTTTGTGTCAATGTGTATTATATCCCTAGAAATTATTTCAGTAAACGATGGACAGATTGTTGCTAGGCCTCAATATCGAGGTGTAGGAAACGCATTTTCCACAATTATTAAGCAAGAAGGAGTTAAAGGACTATACAGAGGAGTGACCCCCAATGTGTGGGGGGCTGGCTCATCTTGGGGACTGTATTTCTTGTTGTAAGTTAATCGAATGCCACTGCACGCACTGCATCGAAGGTGTTCACAGTCTGATGTCATTTTTTGTCCATTTTACAGTTATAATGCTATTAAAGGTTACATGGAAAACAATAGTAATCTAGCTCTAGGACCTGGAAGGCACATGTTGGCTGCAGCTGAAGCTGGTAATATACATGTTTGTGTTAATTTTTCATCAATGTTTATAGATGTACTGTTACAACAAGGTAGCCATGCACATGTTTTAAAAAGCTCGTGTAGCTCAAAAACAAATTTAAAAACCAATGAAGATGAAAAAAACTTGACCGCATACTTCGGTCAAAACTGAAACTTATTAACTATCACTGTTTTATAATTGCAGGTGTATTAACTCTAATTCTCACAAACCCGCTCTGGGTTGTAAAAACCCGCCTAGTTCTTCAATACACAGATATTGTAGAAACCTCCCCTCATAAACAGTATCAAGGGATGGTGGATGCTTTAGCCAAAGTATATAAATATGAAGGATTTGCAGGTCTTTACAAGGTATTTATGGATCAGGACTACTTGTTTTTTTTTTGTACATGCCAAAGTCCAAACAATGGACTAGTCTTAACTCATCTAGTTATATTTTATAGGGATTTCTTCCTGGTGTATTTGGAGTTTCACATGGAGCATTGCAGTTCATGGCATATGAGGAATTAAAAAAGTTATATTGCAAATATAAGGAAATTCCCCACAACACTCAATTGGTAAGTTCAATTAAACATTCATTGCCACAAAAAAGGCTCATGAGAACAACACTGATATTTTTCTTACTATTTTGCAGGGAACGGTTGAATATTTAAGCTTTGCTGCTCTCTCTAAATTATTTGCCGCATCAGTAACTTACCCATATCAAGTAGTTCGAGCCAGGTTACAGGATCAACATAGCCGCTATAGCGGGGTGAAGGACGTCATTTTACGCACTTACAGGTAGGTAAAATTGCAATCTGAAATGAAAATAATAACTGCAGTCAACAAGCATTAATTCGAAATTCAAGAGGCCTGAACTAATTTTAAAATTGTTTTAAGTTTTCAGTTTTAGTTTTTAGAAAAAAAATGTTTGTGAAAATTTCGTCATGAAAAATGTGGCTTTTGTTTTTCAAAAACTTACTCATGGCTGGAACTTGAAAGTAGCATTCATGTTAATAAGCCTGAAAATTCGAATTATAATTGACTGTCGTTATAAATATAAGAAATAAGATAGAACATTTTTTCGAAATAAGATTTGGAGGCTACTTAGTACTGTGCAATTTCCCTAGCTGTGTGTTGCAAAATATGCTTGGAACTTAGCTGTAACTAGCTGGAATGAGAAATCTAGAAGTGCCGAGATCTAGAATTTCTTCTCGAAAATTAGCTACAGCTCTGGTTCCAAACTTAAAAGGGCGCTAGGTTCACACACACACTGCTGTTCTGCAGGTTCGAGGGCATTGGTGGACTATACAAGGGCCTGACGCCATACTTGTGTCACGTTACCCCTTCTATATGCATCGTGTTCCTCCTTTATGAAAAACTAACGCCTTTGGGGTCAACATCGAAGTCCAGGGACTGAAGTGAATTCGTATGACACATGGAAAAGTTTCTCTGTTGTGGTGTTTGTGGATGGTGTGCCGATTTCAACATCATTACCTTGCACAATGTTTTTTGATGCATACTGCGCGTTATACAATCAGGAAAGTAAGCACATTTTCAGTGATTTACTTCTGAAAAGGCAAACATTAGGATTTGAAAATGTATTTTAGAACCAGTTTGACTGTTATTTCATTCCATTTTGTGCCAATTTCAAATAGAAAGTAAACATATAATAGCATAAACATAATACCTATAATTATCCACTCAAAAAAAATTAAGTCGTTCCAGGTTATTTATAGAAAATATTTTACACATACATCATAGTTCCATATTGCTGGCAAACAATTTCCTTTCATATTCATCTCTAGCATTCCACATACCTGTAAAAGTAAATTTTGACCAGCTTTGTCCCAGTTACTTTTGTGGCAATGTATTTATATATGCCATCATTAGAAGTTGGTTGGCGAATTAAATAATGCAATTAGTGACAAGAATAAAACCTATTTTTTTATAAAGAAAAAGTAATGAAAACGTTATTTTAAAATTACGCAATTAGTCTGAACACTTGCTATCAGTATATAATACGTGTTATGTAATACTAGCGTGTTACCAGAACACATAACTGTGCATCCCATCATCTGCTAGGACAGCCATTGGTAGTTAAGGTAAAAATGGCTATTGATCACCCGTCCCATGGCATTAAAGACTTGCAAAATATCCAACTTTTAGGAATTAAATTTTTGTTTTTGTTTTTAAATAGGAGGGAAAGGATTGCAGGATTTTATAAAGGAGTATTTCCTAGTCTCCTAAGAGTTACTCCAGCTACAGCCATCACGTTTGTTGTATATGAAAAGACATCTCAGTATTTATTCAGTCTGAAGACTCCCAAATCTGCTGAGGATGACAGATAATAATGCCAGTGGTAAAATATCAATATACATTAATAGTTACAATATTTAAAATTTAATTTCTTTAAGAGTAAGCATTTCTTAATTCTTGACTTTGTTGTTACACTATGCTACTCAATTTTCATTAATTTTGAAATGATTTACAGTATTATTTCATAGTTAGTGAATCCTATATTTAGACCTTAGGTCTTTCAGTTTTGTATTAAGACTAATAGAGCCTTAAAATGACTATCAGATTAGAAACGTTATTGATAAGGTTAACATACAAACGTGGCACAACGTGTTGTGCCATTTTCTATTAATTACATTTAAAGGATAATGAATGCAATTATTAAAATTCAATGCTGAAAGACCTTCACATCCCAAGACTATAAACTTGAAACTCCAGAATTTGTGTTGTTTAGCCATTTCCATTGTTTGTCCTCAGAACATGCTATAAATAAAATTATTTTGAAATTAAAAAATTTTTAGTTAAATGTCTAGAACATAAGAGAAGAAATTATGCACATACAAATTTTTTTATCTTTTTTAAGCTTTTCCAAATGGTGAGAAACATTACTAGCAGCAGCTGCATGAAGATTTTCTGGTGTATCCTGACAAATAGAATGTTTTTAATTATTGGAGACAATTACTAATTTGGATAATCTAGAAGGAGCTACCTTATATATAAGTTTGACCAAATCTAAAGGTGTAAACCACCGATTTGATGCTTCTTTCATTACATCACAAATTTGTTGCTCACGCATTAATCGATGAGCAATGTACGTTTGGATTTTTGGAACAGCATCATTCACTATGGGTCCATGGCCTGGGTAAATTACATTAGGATTTTTATGAAGAATCCTGTCTAATGACTTCATATAGGAATGCAGATCTTCAAAAACCTGGAATTTTAAAGATAGCTTGCTAATAAAGTAATGATGCAGCTACCATACAATAGGTGTTAATATGTTAAATAAGTTCCAGTCATGAATGAAAATATCACTAAAACTTTGCATGAGAAGGAGAATATGTAATACAACAATAAAAATCCTTAAAAAAAGCATCTAGTATACTCATTACATAATTGGCCAATATATGCATTTATTGCTTGTGGCCTTCCAAATTCCAATAATAACATTGATTCATGCCATACTAAATGCCTACAAATAATTTAAGCGAAAAACTTATTTATTTTAAACAAAATATGATTCCTGAAGTGTTCTGTGAGAAAATATGGTCATTACTATTTTACCACCCTTACCGCAGTTCCTTCTCCTAAAATGCAGTCTCCGCTGAAAAGGGAATTTTCTTCTTCTAACATAATGGCAACATGATCTTCGGTGTGCCCTGGCGTATGAAGCACTTTAAGAGTTGCTCCTTCAACCTTTAGTTCATAATCATCGGTTAAAAACTTGTATTGAACATTTGCTGAAGGGACAGTATCTTTTTCGGATTCACGTGCAAGCTTCATGACTGAGCAATCTAAAGATCAGCGGAAAGAATAAAATCTGTTTATAATTCTAAACTTACATATAAGCACTGGTTATATCGCATTTACATTAATTACCTTTCACTGCATGACTTAAATCGCCAAAAATATCCTTAACTCCTCCAACATGGTCAAGGTGCCAGTGAGTGATGATAATATGTTGAAGTAATATGTCATTTTGTTTCAAGTAATCTCCTAGATTTTTTATATATTCAGGAATGCCAGGCTCTCCAGTATCTAACAGAACTCTTCTGTGCAAAATAATGTTTCAACAAGCTACATGTATTATAAATGTAATGATCAAATTTATTTAATTATCTAAGGAACCAATAGGCGCTGTCGCGAAATCAATCAATGAAAAATGATACAAAAATAAACTACATCACTACAGTCATTACTGTACCTTTTACCAGTCCCAATCAAATACGTGTTAGTCCCCTGCAATGTCATAGGGCCAGGATTACATCCTAAAATCCGGACAACTCTGGGAGAAATTTGAGAAACTTTTGGTATTACGCTAGCCATTTTGAAATAAAGTCTAAACGAAAATCCTACTGATAATCAAAGGTCAATCACAGTCTTATCAGCGGACCCCGACCCTACACTAATAGCATGTTATACATCTTATGACGCTGAAGGTAGGGCCTTCTAGCGGAACGATTTTGTCGTACGGAATGTATTGGAACGGTCGGTTCATATTGGATTGGACTTCCGAAATGCGGAAATGCGTAACCAATTAAGAATGATCAGATGATCATAAGGTGCAGATAAAAGGTAATTAACGAATACCATGGGATTCGATGTAATAGAAAGTATGATGACCCTACAAGTTGTACGAAATTTAATTTAATTCGTAGTCAAATGATGTTATGTTAAAAACAGTTGGACAACTCAATCACAAGTTTTAGTCCTGATATTTAAAATATTTAAGTATTACCTTAATGTCTACAGGTGGTTCGATTTATTAGTGTCATTGAGTTTTGTGACTTTAGTATACAGTAATTATAGAGAATTTGTTTTTAAAATTGGACCGAAATAATGTATTTTCACGGTTCTCGACCACACCTAACTGTTTTTAGAACCGTCCTAAGCCTACGTTGATAAATAGTAATTATGTAGGCTTTATCGTAGCTGGGCCTCCGCATAGGCTAGCTTACATCCTTCGAAGTCAGAACCTTTAAACCATGATCTCTCTATACCCATCTTGCTACCTGGTGTGAGTAGCCGGTACCCATTTCCCACGCCTAACAGTTGGACCCGGAAATTGACTATGCCTCGGGGCCCTTACCA
>JAQIXS010004952.1:0-13752 GCA_034700785.1 Rossiulus vilnensis
TCAAATTTACAAGTTTTTTCAGGTTTTTTCCTTTTAATACCTTTACATTAAGTATTAGCTTATCAACTTAAAAGTTAGAGTTGTTAATCGAATTTACAAGTTGTTTCAGGTGTTATTCTATTAAGATCCTTTGGGTTAATTTTATGCTTATTAACTTACAAGTTAGCGTAGATCTATTAAATTTACAAGTTTTTCATCTGTTTCCCTCTCGAGATTCTTTGAATTAAGTTTTTGCTTATCAACTTATTGGTAAGTATAGATCTATTATATTTACAAGTTATCTTAGGGGTTTGCCTTTCAAGATTCTTAAAGTAAGTTTTAGCTCATTAACTTATAAGTTAGCATAGATTTTTTTAATAAACAAGTTTTTTCAGGTGTTTTCCTTTCGAGATATTTAGAATACACTTTTGGCATAGATCTATCAAAGTTACAAGTTTTTTTAGGTGTTTCTCTATCGATATACTTAAAGTTAGGTTTAAGCAATCAATTAAAAAGGTAGCGTATATTTCTCGAATTTACAAGTTTTTTTAAGTGTTTTTCTATCGAAATTTTAAGGGTTAAGTTTAAGCTTATCTACTGAAAAGTTAGCATACATCTATTAAATTTACAAGTTTTTTCAGGTGTTTACCTTTAGATATTCTTACGGGTAATTTATCACTTTTCAACTTAAAAGTTAGCAAAAATCTATGGAATTTACAAGTTTTTTTAGGTGTTTGCCTCTAAATATCCTCAGGGTTAACTTTTGAATAATTAATTCGAAAGTTAGCGTAGATCTATCAAATGTTCAAGTTTTTTCAGGTGTTTTCCTAATGAGATCCTTAAAGTTAATTTTTAGCTTATTAACTGAAAAGTTAGCATTGATATATCCAATTTATAAGTTTTTCCAGGTGTTTTCCTCTCGAGATCCTTAGGGTTAAGTTTTAACTTATTAACTCAAAACATATCAAATATCTATCAAATTTACATATTTTTAAGGTGTTTTTCTCTTGAGATCCTTAGGTTTAAGTTTTAACTCATTAACACAAACTATAGTATAGATCTACCAAATTTACAGGTTTTTTCAGGTTTTTTCCTTTAAAGATTATTAAGGTTAATTTTTAGCTTAATAACATAAAATTTAGCTTAGATCTATCAAATTTACAAGTTTTTTCAGGTGTTTTTCTTTTAATATCTTTACATTAAGTATTAGCTTATCAAATCATAAGTTGAAGTCGTTAATCGAATTTACAAGTTGTTTCAGGTGTTTCCCTATCAAGATCCTTTGGGTTAAGTTTATGCTTATCAACTTACAAGTGAGCGTAGATCTATTAAATTTACAAGTTTTTTAAGTGTGTCCCTCTCGAGATCCTTTGGGTTAAGTTTTTGCTAATCAACTTAATGGTAAGTATAGATTTATTATATTTACAAGTTTTCTTAGGGGTTTTCCTTTCAAGATTCTTGAAGTAAGTTTTAGCTAATTAACTTATAAGTTAGCGTAGATGTTTTTAATTAACAAGTTTTTTCAGGTGTTTTCCTTTCAAGATTTTAAGAATAAACTTTTGGCATAGATCTATGAAAGTTACAAGTTTTTTTAGGTGTTTCTCTATAGATATACTGAAAGTTAGGTTTTAGCTAATCAATTAAAAAGGTAGCGTATATCTCTCGAATTAACAAGTTTTTTTAAGTGTTTATCTGTCAAGATCTTAAGGGTTAAGTTTCAGCTTATCAACTAAAAAGTTAGCATACATCTATGAAATTTACAAGTTTTTTTAGGTGTTTGCCTCTTAATATCCTCAGGGTTAAGTTTTAAATGATCAATTCGAAAGTTAGCGTAGATCTATTTAGTGTTCAAGTTTTTTAAGGCGTTTTTCTTTCAAGATCCTTAGGGTTATGTTTTGACTCATCAACTAAAATGTTATCGTAGATCTGTGAACCCCTGGACTCTAATGAATGGCGTGTGACGAGTGACGATGATAGTTTACATATTATTTGCATCTCGATTCGGGATTGTAAATTTTTGGTTTTGAGAATGTGTATGAAATGTTGTTTTTTTGGAGATTGGAATTTGTAACATACCAGTTTGTTGAGTTTGGATTCGGTTATGTTATATGCTAGGGGGCGCTAACGAATGATGATCAGGATATATAAAGTGATGTTGTTAATGTTAAAGGGAAATGCTGCTATCACCAGTGTTCGAGGAAGGAGGTGTTAGAAGCTTGGGCCCTGTTTCCAACCCTATTTCAAATGCGTGATTTTAGGGATTTAATTAGTGGATCTTCTGTTGATGACACCGTGCATATCGAAGGACCTGGAATTTAATGGGATCCTTTTTGCATCACGGTTTGATTGCTGTTAACCGCAGGTCTGAGAGAAATTAATTTTGTTGTTGAGATTGAGAATACCTTTTTGGGATTATTACAATTGGTGTAAGGTGGAATTCGTGATTGTTGTTAACCCTGGCATCAAACGGACGGTGATAGTGAAGTCTGAATTGAATGATTGATTTGATTTTATTTATTGCTATGGTGGATGTAAATGATGATTTTATTAATTAACTAATCGGATCTTGAATTTTTTAATAATATGTGACGCATAATTAGTTATGTGGTGGTTTATAATCTTAGAAAAGTTATTTTTTTAAACTGTCGGGAAATGTGTAAAACCCTAAATGTCTTGAATGATGTGAATAGTGACCTTGTTGTTTTAACCTTTTTAAAATTTCGATTTAAATTAAATGAGTGTCTGAGCAGAATTGTGACTAGGGAATTTTAATCTTTAAATCTCTAGTCTAATACCAATGATGTTTGCAACGGTGAATGGTATGAACCAAGCAATTATTTAAGGGGTGACGTCAGGTGACGAGACGTGTGTACAAGAAAAACCGTTACAAAGAGGTGCCAAAACTTGGGACCACTTGCACTATTACCCCTATTTTTTGGATTTGTGTTTGTACATTGTAGGAGTAGCCTGCATTGGGGCTGTTTATTGCTGTTGATTAGGAATTGTCCTTTACTGAGAAATTTAGGGGGAAACTGTGAAGTTAGGTTATTTAGATGTATTGGCGCTGGGGGTTGATTTCACAAAAGGAGCTGCGTATTTGTAGCCGGCTTAGTTGCGTCTTGTGCAGCCCTGGCTACCAGCAAAATTGTTAAGAAAGATTGCTTGGTGAAGGAGAGGCACCGGCCTGAAGACATTAATGAGATATCCATGACTGCAACAGGAAAAACCCCATCATCTGCAATACAGATGGCTAGGAAGTATTTGCTACAGCTTAGCTTTTAAGAGAAATTCTATGGAGAAGAGGATGCTCTAAGTGCTTAGGAATTCCTCAGGAAATATAAGGGAATAGCTCCACAGGGTAATTGTTCTAAAGACGATATGATAAAATATTTACATAACTATTTGTCTGGATCAGCCTTGCGATGGCATGAGGCCCAAGAATCACCCATTGAGTGAAATGTATTAAGAAAGAGATTGTGTAAAGCTTACACAGATATTAGGGATAAAACTACTGCTGAACAAAAGCTATTTTTGCGGAAATATTAACCTGGTAGTGAGGTTATACAGACCTATTTTTCTAATGAGTTGCGATTATGTCGGGAGATGGACTCACTTATGGATGAAAATGCAAAGGTTAGGTATATTATAATAAGGTTACCTGAGGATTGGACCAGTACATTCTGATATAAGGTTGATTTTTCTGTGGATTTACTGCTCTCATATCTTTTGGATAATGATTGTGAGATGAGGCATAAGGTGAAGGTGGTACACTCACAGATGTTAACATTGGGGCAGGTGAGGCAAGTTACTTCCAGTGCTTTGGTAAAGCAAAAGCTTGATTTGGAAAAAAGATTCTATCATTTTCTACAGCTCATATTTCTGCTGTATCATCTGGAAAGTCTTTCACCCAGACCCAGTGTGAAAAAAGTCGTTTGCCGGTACATACCCCTAGGTTTATTTGTCAGATATGCAATAAGGCTTGCCATACGGCTGACCGGTGTTATCGGAGGTGGGATCGGTCATTCCGAGCACCCACAATGAATAATAAGAGTGGTTTACAGAATAGACAACAAAGAACATATTCGGGAAACGACAGACGGGACCCATAATGGAGGTAGGGGAATCCCGGTGTTTGGAAGAAGTTCCTCCCAATGCGACGAATAGGGATTTATTAATTTATGAGGTTAAGTTGGAGTCTGGGAAGAGGGTCTCTGCGGTTGTGGATACCAGAAGCCAAGTCTCTATTGTGAAGCCATCTATGCTGGAATTTATTGAGTGTCGGAAGTATATGCCTGTGAAGTTGCGCGCCATCAATCACAGAAAATTGCATGTGATGGGAATGGGAAAACTACGATTTAAAATTTGTGGACGGAAATTTGAGCATAACTTTTTTGTAGTACAAGGCATTGTTTATGAGATGCTAATTGAAATTAATTTTATTTGACATTATTTGATAGGAATTGATTTGATTGAAAAAAAGTTGTTGTTTAGGGATTCAAATGATGCTGGCGGAAATGATAGACCTGCAACCTCTGGGATAGTTGAACCTGGAGAGGTAACGCAAGATGTCTATATTTTAAATGTTGATTTGTTTCCTGAGACCCTAAAATTAAGGATTAATAATAGTTGCGCTCCTCTTATTGCACAGGTTGAGTTTGGAACATTATGGAATTATATTGTTATGACTAAAGAACCCCTGCTTATTGATGATGAGATACTCGTTGTAAGAAAAGTGATCGGTGATCCTGGGTATGTGACTGTGGAGGAATGTAATATTACTGAGAAAGAGTTACAGGATATATCAGTGCATGGAAGAAAAGAATTACATGATGGTTGGGAAGATCTGATTGCGGATTCTCGTTTGGCGCAAGTTCTAAAGGAGTATGGGTTGATGTTGACAAAAGAGACTGGTTATAAATTGCCAGAGGTTTATATTGAGACGGGTGATGCAGTACCGCAACATTCCAGACCCTATGCTACCACTGAGTTTAAACGCAAGTTAATTAGCAAACAATGCAAAGAATGGCTCGATAAGGAGATTATCTCGCCCTCATCCTCACCATGGGCATGTCTAGTGGTATTAGTTGAACAAGTGACTGCCCATGGGGAAAAAAAACATCGACTTTGCGGGACCTTTAAAACATTAAACAAAGTGGTAGTAAAACAACAATTTCCCTTGCCTTACCCCGAGAATCTACTTGATGGTATGAGAAAGTGTAAGGTTTTCTCGGTAATCGATCTAAAAGCTGCATATCTGCAGTTGCCAATATGCCAGGAGGATAGGTTTAAAATTTTAATCGTCATACCCTGATGCTCAATATGAGTTCAACTTCCTGCCTTTTGGGATCTGCACTGCTTGCCAGATAATGCAACGCACCATGCACTTGATTTTCGAGGATTTGCTCACTCAGTTTGTAAAGATCTTCTTTGATGATTTGGCTATTCATTCCATGACATATGAGGATCATCTTAGACATTTGGCTATAGTTCTGGATCGATTAAGTCGCTTCAAGCTTTTAAAAAATATTTCCAAGTGTCAATTAATGCAGGCTTCAGTACTGTATTTTGGACATGTCATTGATGGGGAAAGTCTGAGGCCAAATCCATTGAATGTGAGGAGTATACAAGGATAAAAGATACTTACCCAAGCGCAAGATGTTTAAGGCTTCTTGGGAGCATGATCCTATTACCGAAAGTTCATACCTAAATTTAGCCAACGGTCTAAACATTTAAGATCTTTAACCCAACAAAAAGTGAAATGGGTATGGAGGAAAGATGAACAGTTGGAATTTGAGGATTTAAAGCAGTGTTTGATGACAGATCCCATTTTGCGATCTTTTAATTTATCATTGAATACCCTTTTGAAGACAAATGCGAGTCTGCATACAGTGGTTGCTATATTGTCTCAAATGACTTTAGAAGGAGTGGAAGTTGTTGTTGCATATGCTTCCCAAGCTTTAACAAAACAGCAGCAAAAATGGAGCACAACCCATAGGGAATGTTATGCTATTCTATGGGCTATTAAAAAGTTTTACAAGTATCTTGATGGAAGGCATTATTCTGTGTATACAGACCATCACTCCTTATCTTCACTTTTATCAATAAAAGAACCTCATGAGAAATTGGCCCAATGGGCTGTTTGTCTTCAAGAATTTGACTTTAAGATTTTTTATAGATCGGGGAAATGTCAAAGTGATGTTGACTGTTTAACTTGATTGCTCACTGTAAAAGCTGATTTGTTGGTCTACTTTGTAGAGTTTAATGATTTAAAACAATGCCAGTTCTAAGCGCTAAAGGGTAAGGAGTTTGTAATATCCGATAAATTAGTTCAAGGAGAGAATGGATGGTTTATCTTTCAATCTATGCATGGAAAGCCCTTGTATGTTCCTCTCTCACTCAGAAGGAGAGTATTAGCACTGGCTCACAGAGATCCTATTAATGGAAATGTTGGGGGAGAAAAGACTTATTAAAAAATCCGATTATTTTATTTCTGGCCTAAGATGAAGGAGGACACGGTGAAATATGTGAATGCTTGCCCAATTTGTCAATACTCTGATAAGCCAAATAAAAAGCCTGGGGGTCTTCTTCAGTCATTGCCCAGATCGAATATTTTTGACACTCTAGCTGTTGATTTTGTGGGGGGGTTTCCAATCACCTCGATGAGATGCAAGTATATTTTAGTTGCTGTGGATCTATTCTCGAAGTACATTGTTGCGGAGGCGACTCAGGACATGACTACTGACACAGTTGCTAGGTTTCTTTTAAAGCGTATAGGTTTCGTGTTTGGATTCCCAAGGCAGCTTTTGTCCGACCGGGGTCCTGCCTTTTTGTTTGGTGCTTTAAAAGCTTTTTTGGAGCTAGTGAAAACTAAAAAGATTAACACCTCTGCCTACCACATGCTGTGTGATGGTCAGGCAGAGGCGGCCGTTAAGATTATAACTCGACTAATGCAGACATTTGCAGCTTTATTTGTTTATGATTGGGATATCATGTGTCAGCGTTTTTTTATGGCTGCGGCGCGAAACGAAAGAGCCAGAGTCCAGTAGATGATGCAGAACGACACGTTTATTTCGCCAAGACTTTTTCGCGAAATAACCGCAACAGAAAACAACCGAAATCCGCGGCACCAACTTCGTGACCGCGGACTCCAAACTTGCCAACACAACTCAATGCAGCCGGGGAGCAGCTGTTCCCTTGACTGGCGCTCATAGGTCACGGCTCGAGAGTCCTTAAGCGATGGGCGCCTTCGCCGCAGGTAACCTCGGTTGGCCGCCAGGCGGACATTCCCCAGGCATGTGTTGTGTTTTGGCTAGTGTTTAGCATGTCATCATGCTGAGATAGGCCCTGAATGGAGAAACACTGACAATATTGTGATGTGTAGAGTGATTAATTAGACTTACCTGATTGAGTCCACTTCCTGTTCCTGGGATGGTGGGTGCTTCTACGGGCCTGGATCTGTAAATAGAGAGAAACATGAATTAATGTTAAAGAGTTAACGTTAAATTAACGTTAAATTGAGTTTTTCCAAAATGCTCAAGCGATCTAGGTCTAAAATTAAGGTTTAGTTAACGTAGACGTTCAGAGGACGTGACACCTAAGGGTATCAGTCCTTGTGAAGCAGACGCCAGGTGGCACCCACTGCCTGGCGCGTGGAGAGCTCCGTAGTTTTTATGTTTTTGGCGGCCATTGCTGAATCAGCTACGCTGTGGAGATGACATGCCTCATTCGGTCGCCATTGTTTGCCGCCTATCTTTTTGTCGTTCGCATGTTGAATGGATGTTTTGGAGCTGAATAAACCCTGTACTCACGGTAAAAACAAACTGTTCCTGCTTACTTTCTCCTGGTTCACAGGTCCGGCACCACAAACAACAACAGCATGCCTAACATTCCGGCGCCAACCGGGTCACCCTGACACCCCCCCCCGGAAGGGTCAGCTACCCGCCCGACTGCATAACAAATTAAACGATGTTACCAAAACAACAGCATTAAAAGTTTGCATATCAGAACAACACCTGAGCAAAAACGTATCACAAAACTATACCAGGCATAGCGGCGGAAGATTTTTCCCACCGCTTGCATCATGGCCTTGGGCCCATATCAACCCGCGACTGAGTTCTAGTCTGGGTACTTCTTGGGAAGCGGCCGAACCACTTCGCAGATGTCCCAGCCCGGCAGGACAGAAATCTTCTCGGGAGGGACGTACTGCAGAAGTCTGATGATTTGGCGGACTTCCGCTGCAGGATCGTCGGGCTGGGCGGCGGCGATCCGCTCCTCCTCCCGCCGGGCGGCGGCCAAGCGACGGCGGGCTCGATCTCAAGTGCGGCCGGCGGCGGTGGCCTATATGCCGCTACGGCGGGGTTGTCGCGGCCCGCTGCGGCCGGCCGACGATCGTCGACGACTTCCAGGTGCCGGTCGTCGAATCTTTCGCCCCGTCGCCCCAACGTCGCCTTCAGGATCCCCATACTTATCCTGGGGATCCGGTCGTCGTAGAGCGTCCTCAGGATAACCGGGGTCGTCCTCCGGGTACTCAGGGTCGTCCTCGGGGTCCTCGGGGTCGTCTTCGTGATACTCGTGGTCGTCCTCGGGGTACTTGGGATCGTCCTCGGGGTCCTCTGGGGCGTCTTCCGGGTACCAGGGGATCACTGGTGGCGCCGGGATCCATTCCCGGCCGGCTATGGGTTCCCGTCGTTCCTCGGGGTAAGATTCTGGCCGGCGACCAGTGGGCTCGTCGGCTGGAGGGCCACCCAGGCCCTCCGGGTAGGCTAGGCCAACAACGCGAGCGAGGTACTTCCGGTACGAAGCCCCTCACTCCGCTGGGGGAAGGTAGCACCACTGCGCATACGTACAGGGGGACCCGGGGAGCCGGTTCCCCTCGGGCAGGATTGCGTAAACCGCTATTTCTTCCTCGCCGACCGGCTCAGCCCGTCGATGCCGTCGAGCACGCATATACCTGCGCTTTTCCCGGGGATCCAGGCTTTGCCACCACAGGTCCGGGTCCCCGGTGGCGTCGTCTCGGGTGCCTGTGTTTGGCATGGTGGTGCTGGCCAGTTCCCGCGACGGCTTTCCCTCGGCCTTAGTGCTTGCCTCCTCGCGAGTCCCTTCCACTTCTACCGTGACGCCAAGGGCGCCAATGGCAGCAAAAACGCCACAGGAAGGATCGCCAAACATCTTGGGCCGCACCGAAAGGCACAGTTCAAACACTTGACAAAAGCCGGTGTTGTCCTGGGCCTGGGCCCCCGTGGCGGGTGGGGTTACTCCGGCCATAGCACACGCGTTCGCGGTAATCCTGAGAGACCGTGCTTGTGAAAAGTCAACAAAAGCCCCTGTGCAACGTATGGGTCCTGGCAGGCCGGTGACGATCGCGTGACTGCGCGGAACGTCTCGAAAATTCGGCAGCAGAGGTATGGCACTGGCTAGCTTTCTTCCCTTTGTTTGCTCGGGCTGACCGCGTGGTCCACGTGGCGTTGACTCATTTCGCCGCAGGGGGGGAGCTAGACGGTCGCGCATGTACGCTAGCACTGGGACGGGCACATTAACGGCAGGGATAGGTTCCGCAGCGCAGGGGGAACACTCGCATTCGTTTAACGCAATATAGCCACGAGTTTCAAATCTTCGCAGCTACCTGCGCCCAACCCATGGACTATAGCTGGGGCCAGGGGTTTTATGCGCACGCGCAGGACATACCGCTTAAGGTTTTCCACATGCACCTCTGTGATCCGGGGAGTTCCTCGTCGGGTATCCCGGAGAGCATAGTTAAGGGCAGTCCTCCGGTCAACAATACGATAGTGGCCATGGTACTGGGGCCAGAGTTTCCCCTGGGGCCCTCTGGGAGGACCTTTTTTCCTTACGAGGACCCACTTCCCGACGAGAAACTCCTCGGGTCGCCGGTGACGATCGTATAACTCTTTTTGCCACTTCTGGGCCTTCCAGAGGCGGTCATGGGCGCGGGACAAATCGCGCGCCGTCATACCCTATCGCAGGGCCTCCAGCCAGACGCTTATGGACTGGCAGGCGGACCTCCCTCCCAAACAGAAGAGAGTACGGCGAGGTCCCCAAGAAGTCCTGCCGAGCCCGGTTATAGGCGCCCACCGCGGTAGGGAGATTCACCAACAAGTCCCCACCCTGCTGTAACGGTTGGGCCATCACACGCAGGGAGGTCTGGATGGTCTGGATGGTCCGTTCGGCCAGCCCGTCCCCTTGCTGGTGGTAGGGAGTGGAGCAGCGATGCTGCACTCCATACCCCTTCAGGAAGGTCCGGGCTCGCCGACTGGTTTGAGGGGTTCCCCGGTCCGTGATAAGATGGGACGGCACCCCGAATTGGTCGAACAAGAGCGTCAGAAAATGCTCAATAGCTTGCCAATTGGCCCGTTTGCAGGGGGCGGCCACACAATAGCGGGTGGCATAATCCACCGCCAGAACGGCATAAGTATATCCTTGGGACGCGGGTAACGGCCCCATAAAGTCAAGGCCCCACTTGTCTAAGGGTAGGCCGACCGTAACGGGTTCCAGGAGCCCCCCGGGGGCTCGCCGGAGCACCTTCTGACGCTGGCAAGTGGCACAGGAGGCAACATATGCTCCCACATCGGCCCGGATCTTGGACCAATGAAAGGCCTGGATGACCAGTGCAATGGTCTTAGTGAACCTAAAGTGACCGGCCAACGGATGGTCATGACAGGCCAGCATCACCTAATTCCGCAAATGGCTCGGCACTACAGTCAACAACCGTGGACTAGGGCCTGGGACATAGAAATAGAGCACGCCCCCGATCAGTAGGTACCCAGGGCCAACCCCGGTCTGCCCGGCAGGGGGATGCAGGGCGAAGAGCTCCAAGTCCTTGGCCTGCTCCACCTGCATATCATATCTTCTTAGGTTGTACATGAGAGCCACGTCCTCCGGAGCGCAAAGGGGCCCCTCGCCAACTGAATACCGGCTGAGGCAATCCACCTTCTTATGGAGATTCCCCTTCTTGTACCTCACCATATACGTGAACTCCTCCAACCGGGCGGCCGACCGGCCCAGTCGATTGGAGGGGTTCTTCAGCTGCTTAAGATAACAGAGGGCATGGTGATCGGTGACGACGGTGAAGGGCTTGAGAAAAAGGTAGTGGCGGAATTTCTTGGCCGCCCAGACGATAGCCAGCGCCTCGAGCTCGGTTACCGTGTAACGGGTCTCCGCCGGCAAGAAGGCGCGGCTGGTGTACGCCAATACCCTCATCTCTCGCCCTTCCCCTGATAGAGAACAGCCCCAAGCCCCACGGTGGAGGCATCGGTGTGCAGGGAAATGGGGGTGTCCGGGTCAAACATGGCCAGCACCGGCGCCTGGCACAAGGCCTCCTTAAGGCACCGGAAGGCCCGCTCGCACGCAGGGTCTTACTTCCACTCAACTGTTTCCCGGGTCAACTCGATAAGGGGCCGGGCCACACGGGCCAAATCGAGGACAAACCGTTGATAATACCCGGCTAGGCCTAAGAAACTGCGCAGGGCCGACCGGTCACCGGGCCGAGAATAATCGCTCACCGCGCGTACCTTCTCAGGGTCTACTGCCACCCCCTGCTCGCTTACTACGTGCCCGAGATACCGTACCTCTCTGAACCTAAAGAAGCACTTCGACGGCTTCAGCCTCAGACGGTGCCGCTGCATCAGAGCCAAGACTTGCTCTAGGCAATCCAAAAGCTCACCAAAAGTGGGAGCGAAGACGATAATATCGTCTAAATAGACTAAGCACGCGTCCCACTTAAGGTGCATCAGCATCTGGTCAAGGCCCCGCTGCATCGTGACAGGCGCATTACAGAGGCCGAAGGGCATCCTCACATATTTGAAGTGCCCCTCGGTGCAGGAGAAGGCAGCATTCTCGCGATCCCGCGCGGCCATAGGGAGCTGTCAATACCTGAACATCATGTCCAGGGTGGCAAACCAAGCCGAGCCCCGCAGCGAGTCGAGCGCGTCATCGATGCGGGGCAGGGGGTAGCTGTCCACCTTAGTTTAGGCATTCAGCCTCCTATAGTCCACGCAGAACCGATCCCCCCCCCGTCCTTCTTACGGACTAAGACAACTGGACTCGCGTACGGACTTTTGCTAGTTTGAATAACCCCCTGGGCTAGCATTGCGTCTACTTCTTTCTTAATCACCTCCCTTACCCGGGGGGAGGACTGCCGAGGGGGTATATACACCGGCGATGCCCCTCTTGTATTCACCGTATGGGGAGGCAAGTCAGACAGCTGCAACTCCTGACTGGACAGGGCGCACACCTCCCGGTGTCGAGACAGCAGCTGCAGCATCTGCAGCCTCTGCGCCGGAGTCAGCGCGGGACCCAGGTTAATTGCCGGAACAAGGTCAGGGTCCACTCCCGGCCACGTCAGCACCTCCGGCGAAGTGACCTCCGCCGGCCTTGCAAGAGCAAGCAGCGTCCCCCTAGGGACAACAACGGCCTCGGCGGTTAGATTACCGACGGGCACCGGGGTGTGGCACCCTTCCCCTTCCTTGCACTCGTAAATGCCATATGCGGCGCGTGCTGCATAGTCATCCCCGGGGGGGGGCCCACCAGCATAAGCTCCCCTGGGGAAAGATCAGGGGAAAGCGCGCAGGGCACAATGGTAGTACACCCGGGGGGTAGGGTAACGTCCTGCAGCGCGGTGAAGCCAAACGGGTGCCATACTTGGTGAACTTTCACGGGGCCCGGCACTTCCGTAGAGGACACCCCCATCAGCTCGTGGCCGATAACCGTGGGGCCCGTCGGCTGCAACGCCCTGGCGAACGGATACCTAACACGCGGGGCATCCTCAAAATAGAAATACCGGCCGGCACAGCTTCCGGTCAAGCCATAGTGAACCAGGAAGTCAGTTCCTAATAGCACTATGTGGCCCGATTGTTGTACCACCTGGAAGAGGAACCGATAGGCCCGGCCGAGAATCCGGAAGCACAGGTCGACATCCCCGACATATTCCATCCTTTGTTGGGAGGCGGACAGCAGGGGCCGCATCCCCGGCTGACAGGGCAGCAAAGGGACGCCAAGACGTTCCTGGACTTCGGATGTCAACACTGTCACATAGGCCCCCGTGTCCACAATAGCAAATACGCTTTGGTTTCGCTGGTCCGGAAGCAAGGTCATGACAACCCCCACCGTCGGACCGGGGGGCGCCCCGGCGGCCCCCGACTTCTGGGGACGAGTCCACTGAACCAACCAGGGCGGTTCTTCCTCAACGGCCCCCAGGCCAGTTCCCTCAGCCACTTCCGGCGGGATGTCCACCACTTCCTCCACCACCGGACTTTCCTGGATGGCGCGCATAGCGCGCGGTGGCGCTTCTCCAGACCACCGTCGACCCATTTGCGACGGTTTAACCAGGATGCCCGAGTCCCGCGCAGCCCCAGCCGCAGTGGTGGCTTCTCGCCCGGCTAAAGGGGCAGCCAGATGCTTCGCAGCAGCAGCGATCCTCTTCCGGTAGAGCTGGTAACGCCCCTCCATGGTAGTCAACCGGGCCCATAGGTCGACCAACACAGTCTCGGACCGTCTCAGTATCCGACTCTGGTAGAACGGCAGCAGTCCCTTGATGATGTGGTTACACACCTGAGCCTCGGTCTCCTGCTGACCGGCCCGCCGGCACAACGTCTCCACCGCGATAAGAAAGTCCCGCATGGGCTCGTCTGGCCCCTGCACACGGGACGCGAGTTCCAACGTAACTTCATGGTCGTAGCAGAGTCTCCGGAAACTCTCCCACAGGGCACGCCGCAACTGGGCCCAGGTCGCCCTCCGCAACGACCGGAGCCGGTTGCTAAA
>JAQIXS010004953.1:0-13746 GCA_034700785.1 Rossiulus vilnensis
AACTCGAAATTCGGATAAGTCGAATATTTTTGGGGGTCCCCTGCGACTTCGAGTTATCGAGCTTTCACTGTAGTAAAACATCAACTGACCATCAATTCAATAGCGCCATCTTGAATACTGGAACCACCTTCAGATCGGTCAGTAATAACCGCAAGTTGAGAGTCAAGAGCTTCATCCTGTAAATAATTGAATTAAATTATATATTTTCTGAGGAGTAATCTCAGGATATTAATTATAGCAAAAATGTACCCTGATAGCATTGACTGAGTCTTGAGTGTAAACTAACATTTCATATATTGATGAAGCTTTTAGCAGCTTGCAGTGCCATGGATACAAGTTATTTTGTAAAATAATATAATTGACATTAAATTCATTAGATTCCAGTGAATTTGTATATCTGGACTACTTAGGCAGCTGTGAAGTAATGACAAACTTATAATTCGAATCTATGAAGGAATGAAGGGAAAATGGAGTAATGAAGAAAATACGTTAGAATAATAAAAATTGATATAGAATTATAATTTATTATGCAGACTGCAAAATTCCTAATTTAATGTTTATATGTATTCCGGAGATGCCCAAGTTTACTGCAAAGCTACTAGATCGGTGTTATTGTCTGGCATGGTTGTTTGAAACTTTAACATAATTACGTATCAATTAAGTTTATTTACCTTAATATAAATCCTGCTGTTGACAGGAAAGTAATTACCAGCAACTGGTTCCACGGTTTGATAATCCCAGGTTGGTCGATAATCACGTCTAAATTGGAATTTGAAGAATGTCAAAAAAGAGCATGGGAAGTTCGTTTAAGTTGCAACTTGACTAAATGCCAGCGACATACTTTCTTTCCAAAACTTCTCTTCCATTTGAGTCTGTGTAAAAGTAGCCATTGGTGGCAAAATCAGTTTCATATCGAGTTATAATTTCTTTACCGACATGATCGCTGCAAAATATGGAAACAACAGATCATTACCTTTTCTTCACCAATGTTAAATCTGTATGTTGAATCCTTCGTCTATTACTCACTCAACTGGTATTGGTCCTACAAGCCACTCCATCTCCAAACTGCGTTGACCAGGATACAAGCGAATCACCTGACTGACATAGTCACCGAATATTTGGTGAATTTCCTGAACAACCGAGCCCTGTGTTATATTTGTAAAACAAAAAAACATGCATTGGTGATAAAAACTGTAATTACGCAATCGCTCGCAGAAACTAAATCTTACCGTAACGAGTGTTGCTGTCACGCCACTTCCCACAGGATATGTTTGGCTGTCTTTTGGTCTAAATACATAAGCGCCAGAAGCCCTGTCATCGGGACTACTGTTGTAACCGTCGTGGCCGGCATAATAGAGAAAATTCTGCTGCACGTTGAAGGATTTTTGAGTCGTTAAATCTGTGATGCGTTTTAGAAGTCCGGTGGTGCCATCAACGGTAGCGCTCAAGAACTAAAAAATGGCCATGATTTTGCTTCATAAATTTATCGAATTTTAGTTGACCCTATTTCTTTCAAACTATGCGATGTCTTCAACATTACCTCATTTTGAATAACCAAATCTTCTGCTTCAGATCGCTTAATTTCTTTTTTGTTTTCTTTGGCTAAAGAGGAATGCATCTTATTTTTCAAATTGTACATATATACCAAAACAGACTGAAAATTCGTTTTCACAAAACAATTTCCCAATACGTTCAATTTGTTCGCATTACCTAGCTACTTTAGTAGCGCAATTTGCCAACCGATTTTTATATTTTCCCCCAAACGATGACGTCGAAACCAAAATCAAGCTAAATTACATAATTTCAATTTTTTTTTCTTTTTCCGATTTTGAAGAGGTACTAATCGTTCTTTGTCGGTCAACAAAATTGAGAGATTAATTGAGTTTTCAGAAAAGTGTGTCCATACCAACTGATTTTTGGACGAAATACGATGCAAAACCACTTGGTGGAATATCTACTGCAAACACTAGATCATTTTCAGCTGTTCCCAGCTTCTCTGGATTATCCAAAACTGGTTGATGTACAGGGACAACCTAAGAACAATTAAAAATGATATAATCAGCAAGCAGAAATCAGTATGAAAATATGGTCTCCAACACAATTACCTGACTCTCAATCTGAGTTCCGTCAGGCCCAAATACATCGTACGATGTGGATGTGACAGGAACGCGAACGTGCGCAGGAGTGTCATGACCCAAAGCGCTATATGCAGTGACGACAAACTGTAATGCAACAAATACTTTTTATGTTACAAATACTTAATTTAAAGGAAGAACGGAAGTAAAAGTTTTGGTCGAACATGAATAGCGCAATTTATTGGTTTCAATATACCAAAATCACAAAATTAATATCTAATCAAAATAAATACGACCAGTTTCAGTTTTATGTTACTGTATATTGCATTTTATGAAAATAAAAACTAAGCAATTTTACTTACGTTATCTTGCGTTTCAGTAGCTGGACAGTAGCTGACATTTAGGTATGGGCAATAGGTTTGCTCTGGTGGCACGGCGCCATTGATCGGAAAAATATTTCCGTATGCCAGGTCAATTGCTGTCTACATGATTTGCATAAAATAGCAAATTTAGGTGGGAATTGCATAGCGACGTCTTTTAATGATTTGAGAATGAAATGAGTGAAGGAGAACGAATTTTAAAAATTACACGCAGGTAAATCTTATTAGTGCGGATAGTTTATCAAAATGTATTTTAAAATTTGTAATATATAACAAAATAACAAGTAGACCAGACACGGAAAAAAGTTAATGTACATCACTTACATTTGCTTTTTCAACAGCCCATGCCAAACTTTGTGTGTAATCATCATTGACGGCTTGCTTTGCTGTTCCTCTAAAAAATGGGAGAAAATAAAAATGCTTGGAATTGTTGAATATGTTATTCAGTCTTTGTACACGCATAAACAAATGAAACATGTGCGTAATTGTTTTATTATTTTTCTGCAGATTTAAAATTGTTTTGAAAGAATTTGTGCTAAATGAAATTATCTGACCATAACCTGATAATTGTTATATTAGACGAGTTTACTTACGTCAAGGCATCATGATGTTGTGCGTCACCCTGGTAACGTCCTGGAAACAAATGAAAACTAATAATATGCACTTCACAAAACATCACCTAGAGTAGCTTTGTAGCTAATCAATTCCCTGTTGATTAAGAGTTAAAGGCACTTACTTAAAGGATCCAAATGTTCACCACTTTCAGCTAATATGTTGGAATATACGCTCAGTTGTTTAGCGATCTATTCATTATAACATTATAACAATTAACATAAAACCATACATACTTTTTTCGCCATTCATTCTCTATTGTTTTGAATGAATCATTAAGCATCTCGTAATTGTATTACAATGCGTTTGAAAAAAAAAACTAATTTAAAAATATGAGCACATTTGAAAATCTAAACACTACCAACACAATAGATTTCTGGATTCCAAATACATGTATAAAATTAAACGCTATCCTTGACGTTTACATTCAATTACAAACTGTACATTTATTGATGCTGAAAGCTGAAAACAAATAACCAGAAGGCATAAAAGCCTGCTGGTATTGTTTAATATCTATTGTATAAAATATTTGCAAATATTTTACCTGTAAAATATTGTTGGTAACTTTGGTATACCCTTTAAATCCTGGCCGACTGGTATAATAGCCTGTCCAATAGGCATGCTGATCGCTGGCATAGGGCATAAAATCATCCGTTTTGACACTCCAGTCCAAATTTGCTTTATTCAAAGCTTGCAAGTAACAAGATGGCGTCGAGTAAAACACATTTATGTTGCTTCCATTTGCTTGCTACAAGGAAGAGCATTTTATTTCAACTGAATACATTATTTCAAAAGTGAAGTTTCATTTAAAGACATTAAATCACTTCTTCTATCATATTTGAAATGGTTGAAGAAGATGACAAGTAAAGGTTCAGCAGCAGGAGATTATGCTTTTATTCATGTATTTAATTTTTTAAATTAATTAAAAAAGCATATGTTGCAATTAAAAAATTAACTTAAATTAAATAATTAAATAACTAATTTAATTTAATCTTTTTAAATTGCAACAAATGCTACATTTTGAAACTACTTTAGTACGTGTAATGCAAAAACATAAATGTTTTTTATTGGTGTCGAGATTCAGCAAGATTTGCCCTTTTTCAAAAGCGTCCATTTAAGTTTTAAAATTTTCGATACTTATATTTACTTTTGTATATGGTTAAGCTTACCTTCGCATTCACGTATTTAATGAGTTTGTCCAAGTTGGTGTACCACATTCCTGCATCCTGATATTGGAAATCACTTCCCATGGTCAAAATTAGATGATTTGTAGCATAGCTTGCTGCCTGAAACGTGCCGCAATGGAACACATTGATCATAATGATTGTAGGAATTATTTAGGTAATGTCATCAAGATGGAATAACTTGCCTGATTGTTAACAGCATAAATGAAATCTTGCACTCTGACATCCACGTTGTAGCCTTTCAGATTAGGATTATCCTTAAATAGTATTGTAGACAGGATTGCATTATTGATACAGGAAATTATGTAACAATAAACAGTCCAAGAATATTTCAATAAACATTTTCAGTAATTACATTTCATCATATTTTCGAATGTTGTATCCAAGATTACCAAGACATTTAAGGCTTAATCAATTATCCAAAGATTGCTCACTACCTAAAGACTTACTTTAATTGGCGCGTCGTGACAGGAGATGTCAAAGCAAAATCCACCTGGTGGGTTGTATCCATTGGGTAACACACCGGTAAAGAGTTGCCCATCAACCCCTAAATAATCAAAAATAAATGCAAACTTTGTCGACATCTTTGTATTTGTGTTTTAAATTCTATACGTAGCGAGATTACATACCCAAATTTGCACTACCGTTCCATAAAAATTCCATCTGCTTTTTCATTTTCCGAGCGTTTTTGTCATTATAATCAAGCCTTCCAAAAAACAATCCATCAAAGCCCATCTGAAATCATGACGTTGCACAGTTTTTAACTGCGCTAAATGTATTTTCAAGATTTTATTTAGCGTAATGACTAATGGGGCTACTTTTGCGATCATATATATGTCGTGTTTGATTAGTCGACATTAATTGGTTGACTTATAAGAGTAATACATGTACTGTGCAATTTTTCTTAAAAACATATTACTAAAAAAATTGGCGGAATGATAATAAGCATTAACATCGAAAATAGTTATCCATTGTACAATTCCGTTGACTTGAAAAGTTAACGAATTTCGCCAAACAGCATAAGACAACATTACAAAACTAAAATTCAAAGAAATTCAAGAAGCCCATAATGCTGAGCTAAAAGCTTGCCCTCAATGCAAAAAATTACTCGTACATTACTTTCTTAAACTACGTATTATAATTGTTAAATTTATTCTCCCCGGTGTAGAAATTGTCATCCACCACTTTCAGCTTTGGTTGATAATCTTAAAATTTCCCGTTTATTCATAAAAAATGAAATAAATTTGAAAAAAGAAACCGCTACGAGACGTCGGTAAACGAGGCTTCTCTGCAATGCTATCTTGCACTGCGGGTTGCATAACGTTTTATTTTCAAATTTATTAGGTTTTTTTTTGTAAATAAACGGTGCATTTTATAATTATCAGCCAAAACTGAAACCCTAGTGGATGATCAATTGTGCATTTGGTAACATAAATTTACCAATTAACAGCGTCAGAAGATATGCTACCATTACTTTAACATACATGTACTTGTATTACTTTAAAGAATAGGTGATTTGTACATAGCTTTACCTGCGCAAATAATGACGCCATTTCGCGAGAGTGTCCAAAAGGATCAATCTGCCAGGCCACACGAGGTACTGCGCAAGAGCCAAAGGTATCGTTCAATAGTCGAAATCCCCATGTCATTTGATCAATGGTATCCACATAGTAAACAGTAGCTTCATCATTCATGCACCATCCTCCTCCAATAAACTCCAGTTGCCCTACACATTGGCAACATAATACGACATATTGTAGCTGTGTGACATTTTACTGGATAACAACGTTTGGAATTTGAATACTATATACCCCAAATTTACCAGAGTTCACAAGTTGGGTCACTATCTGATGAACGTTATCATCTCTAGAGGTCCACCAGCGCCAAAAGAAAGATGACTCAACGAAAATAAACCGTCTCTGGGGGTCTTTCTGAAGCTCTTCCACAACGGTATCGAGAATGTACTGTACACCGGCATTTTGGATACTGTTTTTGTCTGAACAAAAATTTACTTTAGCCACTTATCAAAGTAATTGCAACACAAATGTGTTCCTTTTTCCACTTCATCTAAATTTAGGAAAGGCAATATTTCAATTGAAAAAATATAAAAAAGTAAACACCTCCATAATAGTACTCATCGACCGTTTTTAGCCATCCTACATCATCATGAGTGTGGCATACAATATGGACGTTAATCATGTCGGGTGACCCCACTGGACATGACTATTTTTTTAAAAAAAACCAAAACATTGCGATGATATACAAGTAATCTATAGAAGATATTAGTCGTGAACGACAATTTAAACATTAAAAATAACAAAAGCAAACATCGAAATGATCGGAAACACAAGATCTTTAAGCACAACTGTCATTCAGTAAAATCGCTTTGTAAGTTCAATAATTTAATTATTTAATTGCAAGTTTTCTAGTGCCAAATAAACCATATCTAGACGTATCCCGTCCCAATCTATAGATTTCAAATAAAAAAATGAACTTCTAATCTTTGTGGATCACTGGTTAAATAAATTGAAAATCATGACATGCTGATAAATACTTGGGATAGTACGATTACGTGTAGGATATTCTTATGGATGGCTGTTAAAATTGTTTAAAATAGTTAATGGTCCTCACAATTATCGATAACGTTTTTATGACTAATTGAGATTGTTCGGTGGATTGAACAAAACAATTACCTAACAGCTACCAGTAGCGCAACTTAGGGAAGGGGGGCACCGGAGAGGCACTTCATCCTGCCCCCCCCCCTGCCCCAAACGGCCAAAAGCAGTCCATAATTTCATAATAGATAAATGAAATTTTCTTGTTTAAATTGCCTTATTTTACTATTATTTCTAAACCAGTTTTTCACAATTTTTGCGTACGACGCTTCTTTTAACAATGCCAATTATTTATAAAATGCTGAGGCTAAAATCTTGGATTTGAAACCTAAATTCCCAAAATTTTCGCCTACGGCGTCCATAAAAAATCAGAAAAATTAAGTTGTGCTCCCCTCCCCCCAAACGTAGGTCCTAGGTGCGCCACTGTCAGCTACATTTAATACTTGTTTTCATTAAACATGTCCTTAAGAAAACTAAGGAAAGTTTTCTATTTTGCTTGTACTACGTGCAGGTGAATTATAAAGCTGGTACGCACTGATAAAATCATCCAGATCAAATTTGATATTTCAATAAAGAGGGAATTCTGTAGTTGGACACGTTTTACAGCTTCACTGCCAGATTATTTAATAACATTTATAATATGTGATAAGTGGAAATTTGGAAAACCAAAAGGACAAGTCAGAAACTACAGGATGACGTGCGAATTTAAAACTTTGGCCTCAGCTGATATCACGTTTAAAAACATTACATGTAATTCGGACTCAACATTATCATTGCAATAACCTATCGATACGAAATCAATGCGAACAACTTACATTATAGCCACAGGTTTCAGCGGCATCCTTAATTGGCAATAATTCCACAGGACTTCCACAAAAAAGGAGAGCAATTGCTATTAGCCAAAATATTTCGAATCTTGCCGTTCTGTCCATAACGAAAGCAAATCTTTCATATGACAATTTTTTACTTTTGAGTACATGTATAGGTGCCTGATATGTTATCAAACCTGCAGTTTCACTAAGTGTTATCGACGAATGACAGATACATAATTGATCTCATTCTCTACACCAAAGTAGAACACTGTTGCCAATTGAACAGAAGCAAAGGTCAAAGCCCACCATTGTTAGGTACTTTATATGTACGACCTGTATTTCAATACATACATTAGCTAGGTGTCAAATTGTGCATTACGCTCTGTCAAGAAAAAAATCATAAATTTTGAAATGCCTGGCAGGTGGCTTGATAACATGACACATTTTAGTGCACTGAACATGTCGTACTTGATAAAAATATTTACGTGGCCACTACGACGATTTTCCCGTGAATGCCTTAACTTAGTGGACGTTAGGGCCACTTTCAGCCGCCGATGGCCAGCTGTGGACGATCTTTGATCTAAATTCAAAGGTTTTCAATAATTGAGACAGTTAATGATTTCTATTTAAATAAATGTAATAATGCACATAAATCGGTTTAAAATTACTTTATTCATCCATGTTGAAATACCATTTGCATTGGTCATCCTCTGTATTAAAATGCCAAATATCCAAAATAATAGATATGTATTTTACGAGGCATCGATAAGGAGTATGAAATGGACAACACATACTACATATAGAAATTCCCAACAAATCAGACACTTGTATCATGTGAAACTATAAAAATGCAATACATTTTTGTGTGGAAAAACAATATTCCAAATTCGTCTAATTATAATTGAAAATACAATGAGTGCATTTTACGATTAATTTATTCTATTTTTCCATATTTCAGAAGACATTTTAGTGCTGCCACGTGACATGGACGATGAAATACATAGTAAAGCGGATATATCTGCTCCGATTTCATATTTCATAAATATTCCCATCAATGAATGAGCTCCATATATCTAATGGACACGGTTCAGAGTCAATGTCACCATTTCACTCTCCGCTCAATGTCCAAGAGAAAAACAATCAAGTGGACAGATCACATGACATTACTCTCGATGGTAACTCTCGTACTTGGGGCAGGCCCCTTAATGCTTATGAATGGCAGCACTATAGACATTACCATAATATGTAAAAATAACCATAACATTTCCCAAATATAAATAAAAAAATGCTGCGCTTACCTATTAGCAATGCAACTGATTTAAAACAGGATACCAAAATATCAAACACAAAATCAGGACTGCATCAACTGTTTCACTGAAACGCTAAACCAGGAAAACATACCAGACAAGTGCAATTATAAGAAATCACTACACTTCTAATCAAACAACTCACACGCGAATTGATGCAAACCATAATTTTTGACCTTTCACATTCGTGTCCTTTTCAAAATTTAATTATTACGCCATAATCCGATTACATCTTTAGGTTTTTTTACAAAATACAATAAAGCACTGCTACGACGGCTCGCCCTAAAGATCTGGGATGATAGAAAATAGAAATCCTAGGTTTGACAAGTATCTAACCATATGCAAGGCGTGCAAAAACGGTAGCAAAGTTCTTCAGAGAATAGCAGAAAGGAACTAAAAACAGTAAGGACATTGTTTTGACGACCCGCAAGGATCTGTAATCGGTAAAATACGTGAAAGCAAATACCTTATTATGAACGTATTTCATCGATCTTTTAAAACATGCCATATAAGAAATAAAGAATTCATGGAAACCCATCATGCTTCCTAAAGGGTTAAGCTTCCTCTCAATACATGTACTAAGATGAATTTTTCCAGACAAATGTTTTAATTATATAACATTCGATACAGTAAAAGTTACAATTTATTCCAATTTAATAATTTCTCACATCTTTGCAAGGCACACTGGGTTACATTAGACAAACGAGTTAAATGCAAGCTACCTCAAAAACAAGTTGCTGAGTTTCTGCAGTGGTTATAAGCTATACACATTTAATCGGATATTACCAACATTATATTTGAGTAACCGCCATCGCTTACATCTCAGTCTCTCCAGCCCAAATTCATAAACATGAAAGTAATCAACAAATATTTAACTATTGGCAAAAGATTTATGCAACTCATCTATTATTATGCAATAACCATACATCATTAAAAATAAATACTTATTGTTCACCATTTTTGAAATCATATTCGCTGCAGAAATATTAAATACCATCAAAAGAGATCCATGAATCCTTCAAGACATTCACAACAGGTAAAGCGAAGCAAGGGTAACACGATAGAGGGGGGCATCATTGTAAAGGCACTAATTTCATTACACTGGAAAGCATTTTCAAATGTCCAAGCAGAGAATTTAGCTGATGATTCATTTGCAATTTTTGTTGAAAATATGCATAAAGCGTAACAATGTGCAAGTGGTGAGTGTTTTCGATAATTGTTGAATGGCAAGCAGGTGATCATGATTATGCATTAACCAAGGCCATGGTCTTCAAAGAATCCTTGAGGAGTTTCCTCCTAGAAAAGAAATTGTTGAAATAAAGTAGCTTGTGAATGCTTAATAGAGCAAGCAATTTGTATTATTCTTGAGATAATAATTATTTCCGAGCTGCATCAGTTTTGTTATGACATTATTAAATATTAATCTTAAAGTCATTTCCAATGTATGCAGGCATGTGAATTTTAAACGCAAACAATGATTTTATGCGAGTAACGCAAGATGTTTAATAGAAATTCAACAACAATAATTGATAGTTATCAAAGCTTAAATCAAAGCAAAGCGCGATATTCGTCATAAGCTAAAACAATAATAATGCACCTCATGCCACTCCGCAGCTAAGCAACGATGATAACGATATCACAGAAGTAAAATTCACTGGAAAAACTTTGAAATTCAGTAAGATAATATTACATAATGTTTTTACATAATCCTTAGTAATTCTCAATTAGTGATTGTGCAAGTCAGGCATAAATAGATAATGACTTAATTTATAGTTAATCAATGGTTAATTTACAAACCAACAGCTATATATATATATATATCATCATTTAATATTTTTATTTCTTGGTGTACAGAATTGAAGCGGGTGATTGTTCTCAAACTTTCTCAAACGATTCACCTTTTTTATTTCTAATAGTTGATTTTATTGAAAAAACTTGGTTAAGGTGTGAAAAAACATTCAAATTTGAGAATAATTAGATTTAATTCCTTAACAGAATGTACATGGATTTACACAGAACTGGGCTGTGGAGCTATATTGCCTCATTGAGGATCTACAATACATGCATTTGAATATAGTGTAGTTATAAGCTTAAGTGTTTCAAAAAAGTAATTTGATTAAAGATAACCTCTACATGTGAGAAATTCCCATTGCTCCTAAAACGTTTTATATTGTGACAAATATTTTTGGCGTGTGTTATGTTACATGGATATCAAAATAGAGTTACTATATCAAAACATGTTCGTTCTTTTGTTAAATTCAAATGCATGTACTATGAGTTCTATAATTAATTTTATCTAGCTGTGATCTTGACATCCTTTTTTACTATTTGCTAACATACATACATCTATGACATAACAAACACCCAATAGTTATTTTGAAAATAAGTAAAAAGAAAGGCTTATTTATGGAGTACATTCAATATATTCAGGGTATACAAGTAGCTATATGTCAAGACATTTTTACAATAACATTACACTGTAGCCACATTCGGTGAACGAATAACAAACATGATTTTATAAGGAAAGAACTACTGTGAGTTTCCTTTTTATTTTACAAATACAGTATCAACATTTGTACGAAGCATTCGATTTCTAACTGCAATGTACAACAATTAACAAAAAGGAGTTGAGGGAATACCTACACAGTCACACTAGCATATTTTTTAAACATGATCGATTTACTACGTGTATGCTTTGGGTTTGTATTCTACATGCACTTGTCTTACACCATTACCTTTTGTAGAAATGTGAAAATAATCCCGGATTTTAATATGTCACTGTCTCAGATATTACAGTGAAATCTCGATTATCCGAGGTAGTCGGGACCACGGCTATCTCGGTTAATCGAATTCCCTGGATAACCAAAAGTACACTTAAAGGCATAATTGTATTTTGTACGGTAATACCTATAGTACATGTTGTACACTGTAAATACGAAATATGCAAAAACCGCGATCTAAATTCAATTCAATTCAGTACCCTACTAGCAGCAAGTGATTTGCCACATGGTAGGGGGTGTAATCTTGGTGGAGGGAATCGTTAAACGCAACCACCGAGGTGGTAGAAAGTGTCATTCCAATCCACTTATGGAACTCCGAGCACATTCGGATCCGTATTACTGGTCATTTTTCTTACATGTCATTCGACGTTGTAATGCTCTTCCAAAGGATAGCCTTAAGCTGCATGAAATTCAACTTCACAATGATGTTGGTTGCCCACCCCATTGAGGTGACAATCACCTAATAATATTGGGTTGATGGATTACACCCCCTTACCACATGGCATATCACTTGCTGCTAGTAGGGTAATAAGACGATCTCTAGTGGAGGCTTAACCGGACGACGAATTGCCGGTGTGTGGGAAAGCATCAATTAAATCTTGTGTACAACTACACACACGATCACCAGGGCCAAGCATGTAGTGAGTTCCCGGCTGATGTTGTAATGCATGTGGGTACTTTCATACAGCCCAGCAGCCGGGGACAACTACTAATGCCCGATCGCCGGATGGACCTTATTGGTATAATGGTCAAACGTACCATGCCAAGTAGAATTAGGTGCACTTGGACAATAGCTAGCAGTCACTACAGATCAAGTCGCCAATCAACCATTTCTGATCACATGTTTGTGCACTATAACTTACATGTTCTGAAAGCTACATGTACAACTTTGAGCATCCATAATCTCGTTGCTTAGCGTTTGAACGCGCGTTAAGAAATTCTCGCATATAATACACAAAAACTGAAACGTGAAGGTTCACTGGATTTCTAATGTTTCTAATGTTTTGTTGAATTACCATGTAGCTATCAATACTCCAAAGTATACAATTTTTGTGTTTAAAAAAATACACCTGTAGATGCTACTTTCCACGTAAAAACCTTTCGAGGTTTCAGGGTGAAATTAGACAAGTTCAATGTTACATACATAAGCAGTAATTTTTTGCTCATTGGGAGAGGATTCTATTAGCTTGTGATATAGCCCTCTAGCTAGATTGCTTTAGATCAACTGACTCTGTTAAATAGACTTGCGTGCTCTAGCTACAAGTCTAGCCCATTCAACATCAAGTATTTACGTTTGCTGAATTTGTTATCGCATTGCTTTCATGTACAATTTCTTGTATATTGTGCAATCAGCTCTAACCATTGCCCTTTAAACTGATTTAGTCTACACAGGTGGTACAGCAAACAACATAGACCTGTCTTAGGAGTGCTCTACCACTGCTCTAGATAGAGAAAATTTTCGTCGCTAGAGGTCTAGCTAAAGAAAGTGCACTCTAGCTGGACCAAGTAAAATCTACTCAGGCAACGTATTCAGGGTGACTACTAATTTCCGACACCAAAATTCGCGGACTTTTCCAGTGTTATATTCATATTTTTCCAGGGTCATAAAAATAGTTCAATGACTAGTTAATTGTTTCAATGTTACACATGTTAACTGCATTAATGTTTGGATTTCATTCCAAACAAGAATTCATTATTGGGAATGGTGAAATTGTTATTATACAAATCAATTTTTTATGTTGCGTTTCAGAATTATTAAAAAAATACAAAATAAAGTCGATATTGAAAAACTCCAGGTTCCAATTCAAAATTCCCTGAGTTTTTCGGGTTAGTATAGTGCTGTGCTTTTCGAATATTCGAATATTCGCTTATTCGAAACCCAAAATAAATTTTGAGTTCGAATCTTCGAACATTCAAAAATTTTGAAATTTTTATATTCGAATAGTATTCGAAAAATTTTGCTTGCTATTCGAATATTCGA
>JAQIXS010004954.1:0-13743 GCA_034700785.1 Rossiulus vilnensis
CCAACCCCCTCAAAAGCATCCCAATCGTGAAAAACGCTTAATCCATTATCACGGTAGAATACACAAAAATGCAACAATTTCCATACTAACCTCAATCTATTTCTTATATTTTTTCCCATCGTTAAAAACACCTTTTCTAGCATCGGAGAAGAAAAGCTAAATGCAAAAGTCCGTTCACCCAAACCGCGATACATGCGTAGGAATTCGCAGGGCGATGCGACAGCGCCATCTATGATGCGTTCCGCGCAACAGGTGGCTCAAAAATGAGTATTTTGAATTTTCTGACTTAAATTACGGTGTGTTTTTTTTCTTAATTTTATTTTTTTGGAATTTTTTCGGCGGAATTTTTCAAATTTCTTAATTTAAAATAAATAAATAATAATAAATAAAAGAGGTACTTTTAAATTATTAACCAACGCTGAAACCCTAGTGGACAACCAATACTAACTACATTGGGACAAATAAATTGAGCAATTATAATACGTTTTTTCAAGCAAAATATCCTTAACAAAGTTAAAATGTTGTCAAAATTTCGTGCGAAGTTTTTCGACCAAACGAAAACCAACAGCAATGCAAGCGCACGCCACCAGATGGCGCCACTTGGAAGAGCCAGTAGTCATTTTCGTACGCGAAATAATTACAGGTACACACTGTAGATGGTTCGACCTAATTGCCCTCTGGTGTCTGGGGTTATGGGAAGCGAGTTGTAGCAATTGTTGTCCTTTTTACAGTAACTCGCACCAGAAATGACTTTCAAAAAACGCTGACCATTCATTTGCATTTTGATGCACAATGAATGAACCAAACACACTAAACAATCGAGACGCCCATTGTGAAGACGAACGTTTTTTTATTATTTCCAGAAGAAACTTCTTTTTTTGCATTTCTATTATCATCATCATCATCATCATCATCATTATTATTATTATTACTGCGTTATTATTATTATTATTATTTTTGATCTCGTTACATAATGGGCATTCTTCTTCCTTTAGGAAATCTTCAATTCGACCCAACCTCAATGCTTGCTTCAAAAAAAACATGCCATTCAAATTGGACGACATTAATTTTGTACAGGGTGCATCCAAAACTGTTTTTGTTCTCACAATGTTCTTTGTACAGGGTGCATCCAAAACAGTATTTGTTTTGACATTGGATGGAGTTGTCTAAAATGGATTTGTTATCACAATAATTTTGTACAGGATGCATTCTAAACTGCTGTTATTTTGACATTCTTCTTTGTACAGGGTGCATCCTAAACTGTTTTTG
Source organism: Rossiulus vilnensis (assembly GCA_034700785.1). Taxonomy (NCBI): domain Eukaryota; kingdom Metazoa; phylum Arthropoda; class Diplopoda; order Julida; family Julidae; genus Rossiulus; species Rossiulus vilnensis. The sequence continues at coordinate 1,270 of JAQIXS010004954.1, forward strand.
TTCTCACAATGTTCTTTGTACAGGGTACATCCAAAACTGTATTTGTTTTGACATTGGATGGAGTTGTCTAAAATGGATTTGTTATCACAATAATTTTGTACAGGGTGCTTCCTAAACTGCTTTTGTTTTGACATTGTTTTTGTACAGGGTGCATCCAAAACTATTTGTTTTGGCATAGCTTTTGTACAGGGTGCTTCCTAAACTGCTTTTGTTCTCACATTGTTTTTGTGCAAGGTGCATGCTAAAATGTATTTGTTATTACATTGTTATTGTACGGGGTGCATGCTAAACTGTCTTTGTTTTCACAGTATTTTACAGACTGCATCCTAAACTGTTTATGTTTTCACATTGCTTTTGTACAGGGTATATCCTAAATTGCATTTGTTAACACATTATTTTGGTACAGAGTACAACCTAAACTGTTTCTGTTTTTGTCTTCGTATAGGATTCTTCTTAAACTTTTGTTTTTACATTAATGTTGCGCAAGGTTTTCGTACATTTGTTTTTGTCCTAAACTGTCTTTATTTTGACATTTTTATTGTAAGAATGCATCCTAAATTGTCTTTGCTCTGACATAATGTCTGTACAGGGTGCAACCTGCTACCGATTTCAAACCATTTTTCGTTATTCTAAAATAAATATGGTTAGGAATACATACAGAGGCACAAATATGGCCGGCGATGACGTCACACGAGTGCATTATTGAGGCTAATTGGCCACCACCGTATGTTTAACTTTTTTTAAAAAAAATAATAACGCAGAACTGTTTAAAACATTTAAAAACTGCACACTGGGTGGCGTAATAGTCGTCAGAATTAATTCGCATTCTGGATGGGCGAGGACAATCTCAGGAAAATAAAATAAAAAAATAATAATAATAACGTAATTACGTTTAATTCATTCGAATGAAAATTGGCTACTTTTTGCATCGCTAATTATTGCGATTGACCGTGTGAAAAATCGCTACACACCTCACCGGAAGTTGCGACGATGTGACCTATAACCCCACTCACCCAGCCCCCCCCCCCTCCCATCCCAAATAAAATGCACAAAAAAAACCTGCAAAAAAAGGGGTGGGTGCTAGAAGACACACCCCACATGACTCATTGTCACACCCATTATTAACCGGTGCAACGAGGGTGTGGTCAGGCTGACCGTAGGGGGACAACAGGATGAACATCCGGTGGGAGGCACAAAAAAAAAACAAAAAAAAACAAAAAAATTAAAAACAAAAGGAGAAATCTGGACTTGGAAAACAATAGTCAGACTAAACGCAATTAATAAACCACGTAGCGTAACCGCGTTTGCACTCCATAATTTAAGCATGAATTCATTTGCATAATTAACGACCCCGTGCAAATGTCAAAGGGGATGAGGTGTGGAACCACCTGAAGACCCCCCCTCAGTCTCATTAAGCTATGCTAATTTACTCAACTATGCGGTAGCCGTCGCGGTTCTCAGCTAAATTCGTTCAAATAGTCAAATAAACTGAACCCGAAATCGGTAGGGGTGAAAAATGCCTGCAGGTTTTGAACGTAGATGGCGCTGCCGGAGACACAAAATGGCCGCCGATGGTTACAGTCTGGCATATTTGTAGATGTCGATAAATTTATTTACACTTGTGAGCAAGGAAACTAGCCAACCTCTGGTGGAAAGATCAGCATAATCAGGACAGAAGATGCCAGTACAAATATACCGATCATGTGCTGATATTAGTAAAAAAAATGTAGTGATATCACTAAGCATACTGATATTAGCAATCCCAAAAACCAGTATACTGTATACATGTATATAGTGAGATCAGTATACAATCATACTGATATCACTAAGATTATACTGGTATCAGTATAAAACCATACTGATATCTGTAGAGAATCACATACTGATGTTTTGTCCAGGGCGAGTAGATATCCAATATACAAATATACCGATCATATGCTGATATTAGTAAAAAAAATGTAGTGATATCACTAAGCATACTGATATTAGTAGTCCCAAAAACCAGTATACTGTATGTATAATTTAAAATCGGAATAGCTCGTTTTGTGAACCACTAAAAGCACTTTCAAATTCACCTAAATTGACTAAAATTTCTCTTGAACTTCGTATGAGAATAGAGACATTTGAATTTTTAGGCCAAATTCACACCAATTGTACAGAAAATGTATCATGCTTCGAAGAAATTACAATACATTATCATTGCAACTCTTGAATCTCAGAACATTGTTTTCCACAGAAAAAAAACTACAAATGGTTCACTGTTGCTTTAAGACTTTTCGTCTGAAAATCTGATGAAGAATTTTAGTCAAATGTTGCAGATTAAAAAAATACATTGTTTACATAACGAGCTATTTCGATTTAAAATTGGATATCCACTAGCTGAACACAATACATTATTAATACAGTAAAAGTGGGCCAGTTTTTATGCTCACAAGTGTTATTTACATCGATTTATAAACTCCTGTTTTAAACAACTTTGAGTAAATTACATCATATTATAGTGTTGAAACAACAGGTCGTTGCAATAGCTTCGTCAGGATTTGGTAATTTAAAATCAATTTGTTTTCATTGTTTTATTACTTTTTTTAAACAACCAATAACATACCAATAGGAATATATATATATTTAGTATAAATATCTTGGGCGTTGATTTTTCGCAAAATATTTTCGGAATTTTCCTAAATTCTACCCTAACTTTTCAATGTTTTTTTTCGGAAAAATTTCCCTGACTATCAAAAATGGCTATAGAAATAAATGGAAACAATTTGCCAATTACCGATATGTTTTCATTCATTATTTCAAAATTTAAAAGTGTGATATGGAAACTGGTGGAATTACCTATCATTGCATGCTACAGGTGTGATAGATACACCCTCTTTTGAGCAGTAAAATTTTTACACGCCGACACGTGTACAACATTTACGATCTTAAAATTGAAGTACAATCTATTTTTTTTAAAAATCATTTTCAGTAATTTATCATTCAAATTTTAGCAGTTTGAGATGAGGCTTTGGCAGTTCTCAGTGAAAAAGATCGTTTCTAAAGATATTTCCGACCATAACTGACATTCCGAGATAAGGGTAACAACAACAACATCAGCTAGGTATTTATAGGTGGCGCCACCATCTGATGTTAAACATGTTCTGAGGAACGCCTTTAGTGGTCGCCGATATGACACCATGGATCTCGATCATATTCAAAAGAAATCTGCTCATGATTCATATGGCATTCACCCCTCGGACCTTTCCTTCCTAAGCAACACCCAAGTGACCACTCACTCCACCCAAACTCTGAATTTCAGCCCAATTTTAATTTTAAACCAAAAATTTTGGACAAATTAGCCGGATACATAACGCGCTTCATTCTCAATTCTTCAGAGTCATTCTCAGAGTGAAGGCAATCAGCTTTATTAATAATATACAATTGTATTACGGCTGGAATGCCTAAGTGCCATATTATCCGCTAACTATTCACCTTCCAAGAATGTTGGAAATTTCAACCCTGGTCAAGTTTCAATGAGACATGGGCGTCAGGACGGCTGACAGAAAGTTAAAAAAAGGTCAAATAACTTAACTGGAAGTCCTCCGTGGTCTTTAGGAATATATAAAAAAGTTAAATATTTTACACTAAGAGGATCTTACTTCAGAATACATACTTTTAGAAAATACTTCGTTATCGGTTAGATATAGGTCAATAAAGATAAAACCACATAAAACTGTTGCAGAATACTGTAGGCGTATAGAAATTGTAGTAAATGTGAAATTGTAGTAAAATGCAAATCTTACAATTCTTTGTTACAAAGTTAGGACATAGCTATTATGTAGAATCGAAAGTTTTAAAAATGGGATATTGGAAGAGCCTTTCATCTAGTATACAGAGAACGTAGTGATATACAATAAAATAGTTAGATAAGTGTTAAAAATACAGATTTTGAAAATGTTAAAGGATTCGCGATAAAATTAACAAAAATAATTCCCTGACTTACCCTAACCAAACCAAGTAAATTCAACATTTAGTAATAGAGACTTCAGAAAATAAAATAAATTATAAGAGTGTTAAAAACACAGATTTGAGAATAAAAATACTACTAGGTTTGTGCTAAAACTTACTAAATTATTTCCCTGACCAACCCAAATTTGACATTTTGCAAATAAATTATGTATGTTTTGAATATTTAAATCATAAATATTTATTAATAACAAACTATCAGTTTTGTTGTTGTTGTTGCAACTAGTTATTTCTGGGCAGCTGAATTGTTTTCAGTAATTTAAACGAAAATATAATTCAGAAAATATTCTTAAAGGATTTCCCTGACTTTCCCTGATTTCCCAGTAAAAAAACGGGGGGAAATAATTACAATTTTTTCTGATTATCCCTGACCATGTTAAGATATGTTTCAATTACGATATGTGTAACAGATAACAGAAAAAAACCTATTATTTTATTAATTAGGAAACGAAATGAAGCGGTATTGAGAATTTAAGCAACTTTATCCTAGGCCTATATAATAAAACTTTTGAAAAACAACTAAGGCACAAATGGAGACAAGTACAAACGGAAATTTTATTATCGAATACGACTATTGAGAATTACTTCTGAATAAAATCATACACGATTATTAGAGAGAACGTTAAGAAAATATTTCAGGTAAAAGTATGCAATTATCTAAAAAAGTTTCATCCCAGAAACAAAAATTGCTAAAAAAAAAAAAAAAAAACGGAGGCGCCATCTCTGGGCTCCTTATGAAACCAGATAGGGGCTGGGCATTTTCTGACAGTTGACCATTACGTAAAACGTAAACTTGTACGGTGGTCAAGGCTGAAAACGTGTCATTCCTTAAGCGCCAAAATATATATATATAAAATTAGCTCAATTATCATAATGGCGGTTATTCATAAGGCAAGGTGAAGAATGAAAGCGCCACACCCTTGGCTAATTACCAATGAGAACTTTAACACAAAAAACAACAATGAAAAACGTCTAACGGGCGTGATCACGTGGGATTTCGCATTTCCGGTCATTTCGTAAACCCGAGGTTTTTCTCACCTTTGGTCAATGCTCTTCGACGTCTGCAAAACCAGAGGATTCCCCACGCGGCTGCATGGTCATCACTACAATTAAACTGTCCGCCATATTTGATCATGGTAAAAGAGGGCAATTAATTACGGCCTCTAAATGGCTCACATGGCCGAAGAACAATGCCCAAAAAACGGATGCAACGCAACACTTTCCCATCATCTCCAAATTACCGGACATATTACCAAGTGTGAGGTTGGCCATGGTCAACTTTTTCCCATATTTCCATGCATCGATAAAAGGCACTTAGAAAAAAATGTGTTTTAGACAAATATACGTGTACGTGCACGTGTTTTAGCATGTGTTAACGACGTGTTTAAACGTATAAGGCAACCTTGGTGGAAATATCAGTATAACCAGTACAGTAGATATCAGTACAAATATACTGATATTAGTAAAAAATGTAGTGATATCACTAACCATACTGATAATAGTAGTTCCAAAAATCACAGGAGTGATAATACTACGCATATTGATATCAGTAGTCCCAAAAAACCACATATAGTGACATCAGTAGAGAATCACATACTGAAAATTTTACCAGGGAAGAAATTGAATGTGCCAGGATTGTCAGGGTTCCCCCATAAATAACATTTTGAACTTCCCTGACTTTTTTTCAGTTTTCTGAAGAAATTCCCCTGACCAACAATGCTAAATAATGACATGCAAATGCAACGGTGTCTACTCCTTGATTTACACTAACTTGCCATTCCATGCCACATGCCATTACATTTTTTCCAAACCTTAAAAAGACGGATTTTCAACATATATATGGCATCAAAGGGCAGAGAATTGGTTATCTCCCAGAAAACTGCTGTATGTAGGCTACATAATGTCAATATCATGACTTTTCCAATTTGAAACCTTACTCCTTGACTTTCCAGTTTTTTAATCACCCGGACCTTTTTTAACTTTTCCATGACTTCCATGACGTGAATTTAATTTCATAATATTTTATGATCTCTTATTCCAGGATGCACCTTAACTACAAGCAAGCAAATATTACATTTCTCTGACGTATTCCTGATTTTCTCCATGTCTTTCCTGGCAATTCCAGGTTTTCCAGGTGTGGAACACCCCTGCCCCCCCCCTTAATTAAGGCAAGAGTTAAGAGAAAAAAAACACAGTTTAAGGAAAAAATTTTGACAAAAAAACCCCCCGCATATTTAAAAATAAGATTTAAACAAGACGTCTATATACTCCGCATTATTTATTCGAGATTTGAGAAATGGAACAACACGTTTAAATATTTAAATGGTTCACACGCAGTGATAAATTTGGTGAATTTTTTCGGAAAAAATGCTCCACTTGGATTTTCTAGCAAGCGAAAAAAAAAACGTGAGTGAATCACATTGTTTTTTCTCAGAAAATAGAGGCCACTCCCTTTTAAATCTCATTTTCACATTCGTTAAAAAATAAAACCAAAAAGTGTGAGTGGTACTGATAGATTATCAATAAGAGCCATAGGCCACCTAAAATTCAAATCACGTTCAGGCAAACGGACACGAATCGTGTACCCCACTTTAATTATCTAAACTAATTCTCTCGTTAGCCGAAAAGCGTTAACAACAACAACAACAAAAAAACACGACGAAAACAAAACTCGTTGTTAACAAGAGTCAATATTTCACGCAGAACGTGTTGCGACGGGGGGGGGGGCGCTGTAGTAGGTGTTGAAACATGTAAACATCGTTTTCGTTTAAGAGCATTTTAAAAACGACAAATGGGTCATTAACCTAATTGCATCTTACAAATGGGAAAAAAGCAAAGTTCAACATTTCATCAAGCTGATGAAAACGAGAAAATGCGCGCAGAAAAAAAAAAGGCCAGACTGGGAATCGAACCGCTAATTCCGTATTGCACTCTACCGGTTAGCGTTATGTCTTTAGTCGATTGCGGTTTCGAATCCCAGACCGGCTTTATTTTTTTTTTCGCTATACAACCGCTCTTCATACGGCGTTCCGCTATAACAACCTTTGGTTTTATGCCCAGGTTTCATTATGCGGCCAAAAATAATGAATCCTGATATTTTCTAACGAATACGTGAAAGAGCATGGTTCTCTGAGGTCTATGGTAGAATCTGCAGGTCACTAGAATCTCCAATGGTCATCCTAACTTCAGCTAACGCCTGGAACAGCAGTGGGTGTAGTGTGAATCTCCCACATTGTTTTTTTTAGCTTTTTTGAATGGAATATTAGTTTTAAATTGAATGACTTTAATTTATGCATTTTTTTAAACAACAACAAGTGATTTTCTAATTTTATTGAATTAGATTTATAACGTGCATACATCTGATGCATCTGTCTTATAGAGGTTTGTGTATAAAAACACGTTTCGTTGTACAGCTTTTCGCTTTACAGCCAACTTCACAGGAACCTAGGTGAGGTATGAGTTTAGAAAATGGCCATGTCTTCGAGAAATACTTTATTTCCTCAAATATGGTAAACACAGGATAATTTCCCGAAACATAACAGCAATAGCACTTTTGGTCGGTATCCTAATCGCCATTTTTTTTTCTCCATTAAATTGAGAAGACGTCATTTACGACACGAGGACAAAACGAAATCATAAAAATTTAATTGATGATTACGACGCTATCGAGTGAGACGATCTCGAAAGTGGACGAAAAGTAAGGTGTTCACTCTCTAAGTATATCTTACGAAAAGTGATAGCCTAATGAAAAGCGTGCGTCTAATAGGTACAGGAGGAGGAGGAGGAGGTCTAGACAAGAGAAAACGAAAAAAAAAAAAAAACTCCCTTTCAACAATTAATGCTGACCGCATGAAGTGACCATGAAAAAAAAAAAACGCTTTTAGAAAGCGCCGTCTACCATATCCGGATGCAACACCTGCCCCACCTAGGATTAAACGAACGAGGAGGAGCCGCCATGTTCAAGGTGACACTAGCCAAGGGTCAGCGTGACTCAGGGTGTGGTCACGGTACTGCTGCTGGACCAGAGGGTGGGGTGCGACTCACGGACTCAATCCTGAACAAAGACCGAGGTGCAAATCGAGGAGGATGGGGGCGAACATTGGCCTCTTTCGGTCAAAAATTGACTCCAATAATTAACAGTCGGAGAAATCTGCCAATGGGGAGGAGGGATGGTACCAAAGGTTTAAAGACGTTCGATTCGGTTTCATGGTTAGGGTTTTTTTTTTCTTCTAACAGTTAGGAAACATTTAGGATCAGTTTGATAATGATAATGGTGACCACCAAGTTGAATAATACTAAATTAATAATAATCATATCATGGGTTAATGGATTACATCCACTAGCACAAGGCAAATCTTTGCTGACAGTAGAGTAAGATTTTCAATGTTGCTGTATGTTTTAAAAAAGGGAAATTCCCTATTTCTATTTCTACTCTGATGTTTAACTATTAACTAACTGGCAATGTAAATAGATTTCGCATTGTAATTCCCTTGATTTAAAATAACGTTTCCACGGCATTACATTTTTTTAAAAAACAAGTAAAACACGAATCGCGTTTTTCAAGTCTTGTTCGAAATTCGAACTCGTGGAACGCCACGCCCACAACATCTAACGCATGGAACGTTTCAAATTTTTAAAATCGATAGAATGGAACGAGACGCTTAATGGTTACTATGGTGACCACTTCGAACGCCTAGAACAACGCACCGGTTACTACGGTGACAAAATCGAATATAGAACAACATAGTGGTTACCATGGTAATAAAAATCGAATATAGAACAACACAGTGGTTACCATGGTAATAAAATCGAACGCATAGAAAAACATAGTGGCTACCACGGTGACAACATCGAATATAGAACAACCACGTGGTTACCATTGTAATAAAATCGAACGCATAGAACAACATAGTGGTTGCCATGGAAATAAAATCGAACGCATAGAACAACATAGTGGTTGCCATGGAAATAAAATCGACCGTATAGAACACCAGACCCATTGCTTTCGTTTGTTAAATTAGCCCCAAATTGGTGTCTTATTGTTGAAGGGAGGACCACTAAAACGTGGTCAACGGCGGCCATTTTGGGGCCAAATGAGTTCAAATTCGCCATTGATTATACGTCTGACTTGGGATGGGAAATTTAAACCGTTAAATCCGCTCAGCGTCATTAATAAGAAAACTAAAAGGGTGGAGTCACGAAAAGTATTTTTTTTTTCTGAAAATATATTTGATATTTTTTATATTTTTTATTTGAAACAAAGATTTATTTACGAGCGGTTCAAAAGCACTTTCTCGTGGGTTCGTTGGCTGCCTATCTTTTGTTGGCGGCGCTGGGTTAGCCACTCTAGGGGGTCATTTTTTTAAGTGGTCCCACCAAGGACAAGTAACGATTTGTAGACGCACATTTTCATTGAAATGCGACAATAAAAACGTAAAAAAACCGGATGGATTTAGACGTAAACGGAAAATAAAAAAATAATAACAATAAAAAAAACTATACAGGTGGGGTCCGTCTAAGAGCTGCGCATCTAAACAAGGTGAGGACCAAGGGGTTTAAGACAGTACCAGTTGATATTAAGGGAAAGAAATACTGCCTTTTTTGGACAAAATTTTGCAAATGTTTTGGCAGTTTACAAGGAGTTGTAGATTTTAAAATAATGGAAATTTTCTCAACCAAAAAAAACAGGATAAAACACACGGTGCAATGTTTTAAATGTATCAATTCAATGCCAAAACAGACCTGTTGATTTTGAATGCATAACACGTTTTTGCCAAAAACTTCAAACGAAATGATGATTTTCAAAAAACCTTTAAAATCAATTCTTTGTGTGTAAAATGTTTAAAACATGTAAATTAACACGATGAGATTCAGTACGTTTTGCGCAATTTGAAAATTTTAGAGGATTGAATAATAATAATAAAGTTGGTATTATTTCCACACACAAAAATAGAACGGAAAACGGATAAGGAGGGTAATATGGCGAACCGATGATAACCTTGCAATATTTTAGTTGTTTTATAACATGATTTGTACAATGCAATGTGAAAAATATGGTTTATCATGTCATGTAAAAAAGAAATGCTCAAGTAACCTATCTTTTCGAGAATTGAGTTGTCTCTTTCTAATACGAGTGACCATGAAGCCAAGTGAGTTGATTAATGTAACCCATATTTATTAGCAGATTCAATTCAAGCGTGTCTTTCATCAAGTAATCAATGCAAACAATAATTAAGTGTGGACAGAAGTTAATCAAATAAATCAATCAATCAATACAGGCGATGCAAACAGTAATTCGTTTATTAAACTGCAGTTTATTTATTGAAATTTGGAGGTCTTTGATGAAGAGGACGTTAAAAGCTTAACTTTGAAGGTTAAAAAAGATAAAAATTTAAATTTTTAAATGAGTTTCATTAAAATTCACGCAACATTTACAAGTACATTTTAACGAAGGGAAGGAAATAATGAATAGCAAGATTTGTGTTTTTTGGAAAAATAAAAATGATGAATACAACAACAAAAATGTTGGAAAATTAAGAAAAATAAGTGCATTTCGAGCTTGTAATGAGTCGTAAAAAATTACATCTAACTGAAGTGGTGGTTTGGCGAATTTCGATAAAAAATTTAAATCGTAGGCTTATTGCGTACTAAATTACGAATTTAAATTGGAATCATTATCTTTATTTAGTTTAAAATAAAATCGAAAATTTGCTTTAAAAACATCCAAATCCTGAAAAGCAAATTTCACAAATTTCATTGATCGACATGTGTAAAACTCATCTAATGTGATTTTCATTTTTTTTTAAGTGCAAATAATTTAGAACATTTTCAAGTTTAAATTTTTCTCCAGATTTTCAGATTATTTTCATGCCTGCGATGAAAACAAATGCTACTCATTGAAAACGTAATTGTGGAAAGAAATCTGAATTTGCATTTTTTTTTAAAAAAATCAAATCAAAGTTCAAGCATTTCAGGACACACTACATGTAAATTAGGAGTGAGTTTCTAAAGTTCATTATTCATCGCATGGCTTTGGCTTATCTCAATCCGTTTTAATAAATCCAAACTGAAGCGTGTCATTACCGTCGCAAAATGCGATTACCTTATCGCTCTAAGAAGCATTTATAACTATTTGACTGAGGGGTGGACAGTGGCTAGCTGCTTTTTTTTATATAACGAACTGTGGTGCACAAGCGCGGATTAACGATGGATCTTATCGTTTAATTATATAATTAATATATCATTTAGGGTGGACAGTGGCCAATTATAAACATAATCTCTCGTTAAAAGTAATGGGGGTGCAATCTATCACTTAGTGGCGCCCTCTCTCGCACTTGTTAAGTCCACTTAATCACTCACTCGGCTCCCCTATGGGCCAAAACGAGAGTGAATTGCATACCAATTTCTGGCCCAAGTTTAATCAGAGGTCATCAATTTCCCCTTCAATTTAATGCAAACAAAGGCGTGGTTCCGCTCCCATTACAAAGCGACACGAGTTTAGGACCTACACACCTGCTGCTGCTGCTATTCACTCCCGTGCATTAAAGAAATACATGGAACCGAACATTAATTTTACAATTTTAAAGAATAAAAAAATACATAAATAACAATGGTACAGACAAAAAAACCTGCTGGCCTTCGACACATTCGAGTGAAGATTGAATTTCGGGGATGAACAGAAAAAACTTCAATTTTCAATATCAGGATTAATTTTTAACAAAAATCAGCCAATAAATAAAAGGCCAATTTGGCCTTTTTTCATAAATCAATTTTTAATTCTTTACCAGCGTGTCTGCAGGATTTGGTATGGCGAAATTAATTCCCTTTACACTTAATTAATTTCAGTAATGACAGCAGGTGGTGTTTCAGCACATTTTACACAAAGTTATCAATTTGAGGCCGAATTGTTTAAAAATTGTTGATTTTTAACAGGTGTCAGCGTATTAATATTTTTGTTTATTTTGTATTTTTTGTGAATAAATGCTTTAGGAATTAAAATCTCGAGTAATAATTAGTTTCACACGTTTCTGTTAGCAAGTCTTAAAACAAATAAACGATCCTAAAATTTATTTTACTTAATAACTTTTCAAAGACTAATTACTAGCAGACACCCCGTATATTTTCAATAATTAACAGAGCACAATTACTAAAACTGGTTCACTTTCAATGATTTTTAAACGACGAATAACCGCAACAATAAATGCAGAAAAATTATGATATGTTTTTGTATAAATAAAATTACAATATCAGTTTTTCAAAACCTCAAAAGTCCCTTAGCAATGAAATTTTAACATTCCTGACCAATAATGCAAAACTACGACATATGCAAATCGGTAAACAATGCCAATATCACGAATTTCGAACTGGATTTAAATTCATGACTTCTTATTCCAAAAGACACCTTCACTAAGTGAACACAATTGAAATATTGACACTAAATATCCCTACCTTTTTCAAAATAATTCA
>JAQIXS010004955.1:0-13743 GCA_034700785.1 Rossiulus vilnensis
AATAATTATTGCGATGATGCTCCAAAATATCAAATTATTACGCTAAACATTCTGTTCACGTGTCTGTGAAAATTGGATCCTGAACAAGTCCTAAATGCCCTAAAAGTACTAAAAAAATTAAAAGTCTTATAAGTACTAAAAACGTCCTAAATGTACTAAAACGAATAAAAAGTCCTAAAAAAAGTACTACATTTTTACTCATTACCTGTTCCTTAGGGAAACCTTACAGGTCAGGGATAAAGACATTCATAGCATATAGGAATGTCAGGTTGAATTTCTTTCGCTGTGGGCACTGGGAAGCCCGATACAGTCTCGCGAAAAATGGCATCGCTGATACGATTTTATCCTCGAGATCAAGGCAGTGTAACTAGATTAATTAAAATTTTAAAAACTAGCTGTTTTATGCAATTTTCACGACAGGGTCCATCGGAATGTTCTCTTCGTGTTGGAAATGGCGCCCCACGCACGTGCATTCGTTCGAATTAATTGTCATTTGCACGCGCAATTCGATTGTTCCACGTTCTGGAATGGATTTTGTTCCACAGTTTCGAATTCTCAACATGGCGTTTATGTCGTTGTTTCGGTTTTTTCTTCAACGTTTATGCATGTGCTGTGTACAGACGTCCAGTTTTCAACGCGAAGTTGTTCAACGTCAGAAGGAATACGTAATACATTTTAGCATTTTTAGGTAATAAATGTAGAATTGAATTTCCGATCGAGTGAGATGTACGCGTACAATTCCTTATTCATTTATTTATATATTTTTTTCGAATGTTGGCGCCATAGCCCCTGCTTGCAGTCGTGCGGTCCCCGTGCGAGGGTTTTCGATATTCGTTATTCTGAATCCAAGATGGCCTCCTTATTGCTGTGCAGGTGATTGTAAAGGGATAGGTAAGCATCTCGTTAAACCCCTCTTCGTGCGCGCCGTTATTGCGGTGAACAATCGTCGCGCTGGTCGACAGTGATCCCAAGCCCGAATCGCGTTATTCGGAGAGCGGTCGGCGGTTGTGAGAGAGGCGAGTGAGTGGCGCTTCTTTTGTGCTTTCTTCGGGTACCCTTTCATTAGGCCTACGTTAGCAACATCGAAACGGGGTTCATGGTAGGCAATGGAGGTTTCGTGGGTTTCTTGCCCGGCCTCATTCGGACGCGGGGTTCACGCGGTTCAGTCGGCACGGCTTGACCGGGGAGATTTCGAAAAACAGCGTGCTCGATTGGCCATTGTCCGGCGCTTGATTTTCGATTGTATTGGCGTCCAACGTGAACGTTGGACTTCATTGAATTAATTGAGGTTGGGGGGGTCTTCGTTCGCTCTTCAGTCCTTTCGGTTTTGCAACTGGGATATTTCCAAACCCCCTCGTTTCCAACGCCGTGCTGTTCGAACTGTTGTAACTGTAGGACTAACACAGATTTTTGGTCTCATGAATCCCCCCGCCACGAGCCCATTGAACCGGGCTGCTTGCGGGTATCCATTGTAACTGACACTAATTTCGTATTGGTTTTGATTTTCAGAAACGAGTTAGCAGTGCGGTCTCGTTCGAAGATGGCTTTATGAAAGGGTTTTTGCGGCCAATGCTGGGGGACCTTTCGAGCTAGAACCTCCCTCGCACCGTGAGAAAACGACGGACATCGCGCTTCATGTTTTTATCCATCGTTTTGGGCCAGTCGACATTCTGACAATGACCGATACGAGAAGGAGAGTGAAGCTGTATGCGCTGAACGCGGAGAGGCAGTGGGATGACCGAGGGACCGGACACGTCTCCTCGTCCTACGTGGAACGGTTAAAAGGCATCGCCCTGCTTGTGAGAGCGGAGTCTGATGGTAAATAACTCCCCCCTTCTACCACGAGGCATATCTTTGGTGAAAGTAGGATACCAAACTGAAAAATTTCCCGATTTTTTTAATGTAATTTTAAAACAATGTTTAAAATATTTGTCAAAAACGAGCTGGTAACATTATACGTTTGCTTTCATTTAGGAAAGCGTGCTATGGACCTGTATTTAAATAATTGTTAGCGTCTGTAAGTTCAGGTGTATTATTTATGCCCAAAATCTTGACTGTTGAATAATTGTGTAACAAACAAAAGAAATGTGTAAAAGCTAATTAGTCAAAGGGAACTCTAGAAATGTGTGAAATCTCAAGTTCATGACATCTAATTAGCGTGCGGGATGCCTCTTGAATATTCGTTTTGGAAAACCTAGACTGTTCACGCGTTCTAACATTCTGTGTCATTTATAATTACAGGCTCTTTATTACTGGAATCGAAGATTCAGCCTGATACGGCTTATCAAAGGCAGCAGGTATTTAATGCTAATGATATCCATTATACTAAATCTGAACGGTGGTGATGCTGATTTTAGAGACATCGCCTTTCATCCCCGAAGCCTGTACTTAATTTCATGTTTTTTTTTTTTTATATTTTGTAGGAAACTCTTATAGTTTGGTCAGAAGGAGATAATTTTGATTTAGCTTTGAGTTTCCAAGAAAAAGTAGGTTGTGATGAGATTTGGGAGAAGATTTGTCAGGTGAGCAATTCGCAGCACCCGCCCATGTTGTCAATTCGCGACTTTCGTCCTCTTTGCCACAATCGCTCCTTCGCTTACTTTCAGGTGCAAGGCAAGGACCCTTCGGTGGACATTACCCAAGATGTCGTGGAGGAGTCCGAAGACGAGCGGATGGAAGACATGCCCGACAATGCCCCTCCCGTTGAATTACCCCAGTGCGAGATTGGTAAACTTGAACAGATAAACGAATTGGTTAGCAGTTGCCTTCCGACGCCCGTGCGAAGAGAGAAGCTGGCACTCGTCATAGAAAACGAAGGCTACATCAAGAAGCTGCTGAATCTGTTTCACATGTGCGAGGATCTCGAGAACATCGAAGGGCTACACCATTTGTACGACATTTTCAAAAACATTTTCTTACTGAACAAGAACGCCCTGTTCGAGGTGATGTTCACCGAAGAAACCATACTGAACGTCGTCGGCTGCTTGGAATACGATCCCTCGTCGCCACAACCAAAGCGCCACCGCGAATACCTGCAGAGCATCGCGACGTTTAAAGATGTGATCCCTATTGGTAACCTGGAACTCTTAGGAAAAATACATCAAACATACAGAGTACAATATATTCAGGATGTAGTGCTACCGACTCCTTCGGTCTTCGAAGAAAACCTGCTTTCGACCCTGAGCTCTTTTATTTTTTTTAACAAGATGGAGATTGTGACGATGATTCAGGTTTGTATGCTTCCTTTACTTATTTTTTATAATGAGAATTGCTTCATTGCTAAAGGGACAGCGTAATTGCCATTTCATTCTGAGATGCGAATGCTGTTGGCTTTTGCCGGTGCTTAATAAAGTGAAAAAGCTTTTTTAAACTGGCCATATGCACGTATTATCCACGTAATTTTACTTTGGAAAGCCAAAGTGTTTCGTAACAGCTCTTACCTGCCGGAGAAAGCATTATTTTTTTCTCTGTTTAAGACATCGAATAATTCTTGCAGGAGGACGAAAAATTGCTTAGCGAGTTGTTTGCCCAACTAATGGACGAAACCACCGACGATGAAAAAAGAAGAGATTTGGTTTTGTTCTTGAAGGAGTTCTGCACCTTTTCTCAGACGTTACAGCAGCCACAAAGAGAATCGTTTTTCAAGGTAAAAATAAGAATGCACTTTTATTTCCTTTATTTTTTGTTTCCTTTTTGCAAAGGTTTGCGAACATTTTCGTATCTCTCGCAGACCTTGTCCAGTTTGGGAATTTTACAAGCGCTGGAAATTACGTTGAGCATGGGTGATCAGCCGATCAAGGCGTCTTCAATCGATATTCTATCGTACATCGTCGAGTTTAGTCCGTCCATGGTCAGAGACTTCATGTTGAGCCACACGCAAGATGACGTACGTTTATAAATCTTAGTTCGTCAGGTTTTTTCGTTCGATCCGTTATGTGTTGACGGGGATCTTTTTTCTTCTTCTTCTAGGATCAGTTGCTGATGAACATAATTATAGAACAAATGATGTCTGACCCAGATCCTGGTAAGCTTTTCGTCAGCCTCGGAACGTGTTTTACGAACGCGTCGGTTTTTCTAGTTTCCTCGTTAAATGCGGTTTATGTTTTTTTTTAAAATTCTTGAACAGAACTCGGTGGCGCTGTACAAATGATGGGAATCATTAGATTGCTAATTGATCCCGAAAACATGATGGCATCTGTAAATGTAAGTGGGAAGGCATTTGTGAAATGCGCCGCTCCCTCGTTTAAAACAGCTAGCGACCATCTAAGATGCACATTTTCTTTCCAGAAATCTGAGAAAACAGATTTTCTTAATTTTTTTTATAAACACTGTATGCATGTACTTTTGGCTCCGTTACTGGAGAACACCGATGATAACTCGTGCAAAGGTAAGCGGAGCGATAGATGTCTTTTTGAGTTTTATGTCAGCTTCGCTGCACGTTTGAACATGTCGCTCATCGATTTTTCTCCCCTGCCGAATTTTCTTTCAGAGGATTATCAGCTGGTGCAGCTGCTCAGTGTCATTCTTGACCTGTTGTCGTTCTGCGTTGAACATCACACTTACCACATTAAAAATTACATATTGCACAAGGATTTGTTGCGGAGGATACTCGTGCTCATGAAGTCCAAGCACACGTTTCTGGTTCTGTGTAAGTGATCCTGCGACTCGTCGACTCTTTTTTTTTTCGTCGGCGCGCGTGCTAAAATGTGGTATTCGTTGTCCTTCCTTAGGTGCGTTGCGGTTTATGAGAAAGATTATCGGTTTGAAAGACGAGTTTTACAACCGCTACATCATCAAAGGGAACTTGTTTCTGCCTGTCGTCGACGCGTTTCAGCAAAACGATGGCCGTTACAATTTGCTGGACTCTGCGATAATCGAACTTTTCGAATTCATTAAAGTGGTAAGAACGTCGTTAATCGCGATGTTTATATTTGCTTAATTGTTTATTACATGGTGGCAAACAAGTCCTTAAAAGTACTAAAAAAGATTGTAAAAAAGTTTTAAATATTCTTTAAAAAGTCCTTGTACTGCTTAAGAATTCGACATTGAAACCGTTATAATTGTTTCAAATTATTACGTACCGTGTGTATTGTGTTTGACAACACTACCTTAATTGAATTTATTAAACGTAGAAGTTGCCTCGTTAAAAAAGGTTGTTCGAAACGGTATTAAACACAAAAATGAATAAGGAATAAAATAGTGTGCCCTCACGTTTGCGGATAAGCCGATTTGGAAACATTTCTAATGAAAGGCGTATAATACGTCACTTAATTATTATTTTTTCTCTTTTTTTTTCTAAGGAGGATGTGAAATCCCTTTGCATGCATGTTGTGGAAAATTTTGGTAAAACGTTTGAACGCGTGGATTACGTACAAACTTTCAAGGCATTAAAAATAAGGTACGAACAGCACCAGGACCGACTGAAGGATCGGCCCTCGTTGGACGGGTAAGAGATTTGACGAATAGCGGATTGAATCTGGCTCTTTTTAACTGTTTGAAATTGCGTCGTCGTTTTTTCCACCAGTTTTTTTGGTAGTCCCACGCTGCGTTTTTTTTAACGACGTTTGTTTCGATTTGCATTTCTTTCCCCCCTCCTGAAGCGTGCCGATGTTGCGTAACAACCGCTTCCGACGGGATCCACGAGAAATGGACGAAGAGGAAGAGATGTGGTTCAATCAGTACGACGACACAGAAGACGGGGAAGCCGTGGTTCCCGTGGCTGACATGCTCAGCAAGAAATTGGACCCGGAATTGGATCACATCGGCAAGATGATCGAAGGAAGAGGACGAAATGGTATTTTGCTTACGTTCGATTGTTGTTGCTGTTCATACATTTTAGGAAAATATCCCGTATTTCTTATATTTTAATCGTTTCATGAAGTCGTCGTTAACGTTTTTTCTTAGTTTTTTTACAAATTGTGGGTATCATTTCTTCGTTCCTTCAATTCGTGGTATTTCCGAGGAAATTCGTATTGGGTTGATGATAAGGTTTTTATTCTTTAGCGAGTTATGCGGCGAAATCCGTAACTCGTAATTTATTTTTTCGAAATTGTTGACCCACGGTATTCCTATAGTTGATGGTAACCAAAATTTGTACAGAATTTCATTCCAAAAAATTGTTTCGCGTCCGAGGCGTTCCATCGCACGATATTCCACGGCCATTTCTTAGAAAATTATGTTGCCGAAATGCACAATTTGCGACGATTTTTTTGTCTGAAAAATAGTTGCGAATTTAGATGTTAGAATAATTTTGAAAATGTTTTTTTTTTCCAACAAATACAGGATAAACATAGTCTTAATCCTCTTGTCTGTACACACACACACACAAAACCGATCCTTTCTTTCTAATTAAACACTTTCATTGCTCATTCCGTCGATGTTCAGTACTAAGAGGGTATCGTGTTTTAAAACGTGCTTCTAACGCGTTACCGTTTTCAAACTTCGCAGTTCGTGATTCCGAGGGCTGTGCCACCAGAACAGTCGGCGTCGGAAACAAAGGTACGTCGCTCATGAACAGTCGCTGTACCAGCCCAGGTGGAACCACTGCCGTCGAGGTGAAGTCGCCCACGTTGTCACGAAAGGTACGTGCGAAGCCATCTTGTCGGAATAATCTCACAAGAGCTGCCAGAAAGCGCGATGTTTTTTTTATTAAATTTATGTATCCTCTTCTAATCGTGCCGAAATTCTTGTCGTTCAGGTCGGATTGGTCGACTACGAAGGCGACTCCGACGAGGAAGAGGAGGACGAAGACGAGGACTGCCCCACCGCCAAGAGAACGAGATTAACGTAGCAGGTAACGCGACGATGCCTCTCACGCTTCTCGGATCTTAACAGAGACGCGGATCTCTCGTCACTGGAAACGTGATATCGACCCATCACGGGGCGTTTTATCGATGACATATTTCCTCCGCCTCCCCTCCAACCGCCCAACAAACAAAAAAAATGTCTTCATTTTGCCCGTAAGAAACCCGTGAGACACGTTTCCGAATTTCGACGGCGGATTCGCGAGAAACCCGCCCGAAGATGCAGGACGACGCTCGATCACGCGACGACGTCGGAGGAGAAAGCGGTCCTACGGTTTTCGAAATCGTGCGAGACGGACCCGCATTCGTCCTAACAGGCGTCAGAAGCAGCCGCTACTAAGATTTGTCCTCCGGTCCTCGGGGGGCAAACGTTCGTGCCGCGTGGATTAGTAGCTGCTGAGAAAAAAATAGATTTAAAAAAACAAAACGTTAAAAAAAGAAAGAAAAAAGCTGAGCCACAATTCATCGCGACGCCACGGTCATTGGAAGCGTGATCCGTGGCTTTCGTTTTCCGACATTTCGTGCGCTCGTACCTCATTGCGCTGCATCGTCATACGGTCACACACGTCATTTCAAGCGAACACTAGATTTCGGCTGCTTCGCGCAGGTTCTTGATTAAGTTCACGCTTCCCTTCTTTTTTTGCACCTACCGTAAAAAAAAAGCGCGTTCATATTGTGAGAAGATGAAATGATGTTGTTTTAAAATGGTTCTCCAGTTTGCGTCGTCAGTTTTTTTTTGTTTTTACTTTTCTCGGTCCTGCCATCACGTTGCGTTGTGCTCGCTGCTCCCCTTCTGTATCGGTGGCTGCGTCCCGACCGAGGCCGGAATCCGCTCTCCACGCATCGTTCTGCCCCCCTCCTCCCCTCGTTTGCCCGATCGATTCCAACCGGGGGCTTCCCATCAGGCTGGTTGACCAACGCGTGCCTGACCCTAGACCGGAGAAGCGATCCCCCCTTAGATTCGCCAACGAACCACGGACCGATCGTGCGGATGTCGTTCAAACCGAGACGCCCTCGCCGACGGCTGCCCATGATGATGGCCAATTGCGGTTGAGGCCGTCAAAGTGAGCCTTCTCGGCAGGATTCTCGAAGCGAGGCGTAACGCGGGAGGCACCGCGACGTAGGTCTTGGTTTTCGTCATTGCCGACCAAATTCGTAATAACCTGCCCTGGTGTAACGTTCGGTCACGTTATGCCTTTCAAGAGCCCGTCGACTAGGTATTCCATAACACTGGTGCGATCTGTAAATTTCTTGAAATTTTCGAAATGTGGTTTGAAATGGTAGTCGGAGGTTCGGAGCCGGCGAATCAAGTTTTATCGACTTGAATTTTTTTTTTTTGTAAATACACGAGGATGTATATATATATATTGCAGTCAACGAAAAGCCCGTTTTATGCCGATCGCGTTAACGTATTTCGGCTAAATTCGACGAGGCCGCGTCGCTGGAACGAGCGGCTCTCCAGACCCGCGCTCGGATGTCCGGAAAGGTTTATCGAACGTGAAATGTCTCGATGCCGGCGTTTTCCCCCAAAATGTTCGTCGGGTGCCTCGCGAATCCTGGCGGTCTCGTCGTGTCGTGGCGAATCATCATGGGCAGCTCGGGAATCGGGATGGGTGAATAATGAAATTTTTTATTAAGTTTCGGCCGCTATTTTTAATGAAAACACGTCCGAACGACTGAGGGATCTTGTTTTTTTTTTTTTTTTGCGATTTTGCGGGTTTTTTTTGTTACGACGGCAATGTACTATTTCCACCGCTTAAAAAAAAAGCATTAAATACTCCCATTTTTAACGAAACTAATCGTGGAAGGATCTTGTCGTGGTCAAAGTTTTTTTCCGAAAAGTTCGTTTTCCTCCATCGGACCCTAGGTGTGAAAAATTTGTTTCGAAAGCTTCGGTGCGGTGTCCGAAACTCGCGGTCCTTCACGCCCTGCGCTCGTTTCGTTTTTTTAATTATTTTTTTATTTTGTATTTTTTTTGGAACAGGCGAAAAATCAAATTTCCGTATATTTTCTCCGAGCAGTCGCTACGTTTCGTGTCCATCCTCGCCATCCCTGGAGGATTTCTGTTGAAATTCGTTGGCTTTCTCTCGATGATCTTCTCCGCGTGGACGATTTGCGGTCGGAAGTTGGATCGGTCGGTCGCTTGCTTCGGGTGCTTGTTTTTTTTTTCCAAAACAAAAAATCCCTGCCCCTTGTTTCTCTGTCCTTTCTCTTTGTTTTCCTCCTCCTTCCATTCAATTTCTACGTGGAGTTCATTGATGCGCTCGAGGAGCGCTCTGTTTGGACATGATCGATTGAAACAAATAAATTATACAGTTGTACCAGAAGTGTTTTCGATGTCACCGGAATGGAGGTGGTGGGGTTCGGATGAAACTCCGCTGTTTTGTTGGCGTTTGTAAAGAAATGGCCAAATGTCAACCGGAGTTTGTTCGTTGCGGATGATTTAGTCTGGGTTTTCTGAAGCATGAACCATTGGACGTTTTGCCTGGACGTAATTATTTTAAATTAAATTAATTAAATTAAACACGAGGTGTGATGGGAGAGATGCTCCTGTATATCTTTGAACCCTTCCTACATTTTCCTGTATTTTACACACACACACTTTTTTTATTTTTCCTGTATTTTGACTATATCCTTGAAACGAACTTAAATTTTGTTCAAAACTAGTGTTGAATAAGATTGTAGCGAAGAAAACAAAACAAGAAAACTTATTGGACAACTTGATTAAAAAAAAAGATTAACAAAAGCTAAGAAATAACTGAACAAAATGACATGATTTGCGCAGTAAAAATGCAACCTAAAAAAGAAATGAATTTGTGCGTGTTTAAATTGTTAAAATATGTTCAAATTTGATCAAATTCAAAATATTCATCCGTTTTATTTGCCCAAGTAGGAAATACGCAATCATGATTTAGAAAAATAAAGGTTTACAGTAACAATTAAAAATGTCGTAAACACTCAGAAAAGTCCTAAAACCCGCTTAACAATTCAACATTGGAAACGTTAGAAATATTTTAAATCATTACAAACAACACTGCCTTTAATTGATTTCATTAAACGTAGAAGTTGCCCTGAATTGTTATTCATCGTATTAATACGAGAATTAACACGAACAAGGATTAAAATAATGCAACCTTTTTAAGAGATGAAGAAAAAAAATAGTCTTAAAATTTAATTTTAAAAACAAATTCCTAAATTTCAAACTCACGTGGATTGTTTGTCACCCTGGTGAAGTTGTATCGAATGATTTTTTAAAAAAATTAAAAGGTCGGAAATTAGACCGAAGCTTTAGGACAAAAGGGCTCGCATTTTCGACCTTGAAACCTTGATTACGTCATCCGTCGGTGTTTCGTGGTCGTAATTCGCCACATTTTTAATTGACTGGAATTTCAGCTTTGGTCGCTAATGCCGGATTAGTGCACATGGTATGTTTGTAATTTTGACACAATCGGAAATATTTGGAATGTTAATTATTGTGATCTATTTTTTAACCCTGCGCACGAACACAATAACGCTAATTTCACACCGTATTTCTAATTTCGAATACGGTGGTTGCGGTTGTTGATTGTGGTTCAGTTGGCAGAATGCGGAGATTTGCAGATTTCAGGTAAATACTCGTCTTATTTATTAAATCCGCGGACATCCTATATTTAACTAACGTTTGTTTTATTAAATTTTAGCAGAATATCCTATTTTTTTTACCCCCCATATTTTAATCATTTCCTGAAGTCATTATTTAGGTTTTCTTAATATTTTGTCGAATTGTACGTATAATTTCTTCGTTCCTTAAATTCGTTACATATTTCTAAGCAAATTTCGTACGGAAATTTGACCCAAAACATCGGGTTGACAATCGAAATTTTTTTTATTTTATTTTTTAACCGTATATTCCCACAGTAGGCCTACTGTTGTTTTAACGAATTAAACAGCAGAATCCATAATTCATGATTTAATTTTTCGGAATTTTGGGGGAATTATGATTTCGAAATATTTTGAAAATGTTAAAAAAAATAACGGCGGCAATGAATGAGTTTTGAAATGAAAACGATAATAATTTATCCTGTATCTCTTAGATTTTTTATTTTAAAAACTGAAACCAGGCTTAATCCATCAATCATTATACGCAGTTTATATTATTTCTGTTATTTTTGTGAATTTATAAATGAATGCTTCCGATTAACAGACTCAGAACATCACCCCAGAATCCGCACAAGCAGCTGCCGAGTTAAGATTACATCGTGAGAATAAAGAATATCTTTAAAAATTGTCTATGGATTCTATTAAAACTATAATGGTCTATACACATGTTTGGGACTTGAGACATAAATTTATGTATAGAATAGTATGTGAGATACAGTTAACGGATATGTATACGAAAATGGGTTAGATGAGCAGGTAAGGTGTGTGAAGGTTGGAGCCCAGCCCGGTTGCCCGGGCACCTTAAGTTGGCCCTTACTGGAGCTCCTTTAGTTATTAGTGGAGGGTCCTGCGGATGAACGAGTTTAGATCCGGGGCTGACTAAATGATGTCTTTGTGGGTTTTGCAAAATTTTGGGCTACTCGATAGGTTGTCTAGAGGAGTGACTCATTTAGGTTAGTAAACAGTTCTTTGAAGTTTTCTAAATGGAGTGGTTGATACTTGCGCCAGACTTTTTCTGCGATCTTTCTTATGCGTTGGGCTGTACAAGCAAAGTACAGGTGGGACCAGTTTAGGAATGAAGTAAGACATAGGGGGCACGGGTCTAAAGTATCCGGTGCAAAAAGCCTATTTAGAAGAGGTATATAGTACGGGCTGGTTTGCAATTAAATAACAAATTTTTAGTGTGAAGGGTATGTTTGAATGAAAATAGTTCCAGGCAGACAGGGGGTGTCTAACGATCTCTTTGTAATGAGGGAAATGGGTAGAATTGTCGATGCGTGTTGAAATTTCGGCGTTGTATTTGTTGCGTATCAATTTCGTAATTGTTGAATACATGGTTAGGATTTGAGCTTTTAGGTTCGGTGTGTATGTTTGTGGTTGCACTGTCTGAGAGATTATCCACTAGCAACGATATAAAATTAGAGATAGGACTATAGTTATCGGGGGGTTTGCTAAGCCAGTGCCTGAAAATGTCTTCAGTAATCGTCGCACTGGTTTTTTTAGGTTGATGATTTAATCCATAAATTAAATGTATGTCTTAGGATATGCATTTGTATCAGAATAATATTAAATTCTTTTTTATAATATATCCAGAAAAGGACCTGTCTAGGTTAAACGTTTTCCGTAGGAAGTGCTCGTGTATACCTTCGAACAGGTGTTTAAGGTTTAAACTACAGAAGGAGGCATTGTAAGTGACACTAGGGGTTATCAGGGAGTTGATGAGTTAAATGTGGGTCGGGATGTTCTTTAGCTGTTTCCTGATAATTAGGTTTAGTGCAGGTTTGCTTATACGAGCGGCATCTGCAGTACATGGAAAATTAGCACATCACGAAATGGAGTAGCAAGAGACCTGGAGAACGAATGCTGGAGACAGGTGGGTTTCCTTGAAATCTGGATTTTAATCCTTAGTTATCTTAAAATCTCAATTAATCTTGGTTGAAACAACCGACTGATTCGTTTTAGACATCAAGTTGTCATACGGCATCTGCGAAATCCTGCAAGATGCCATCCAGATTAACATATTTAATCTATTCTGGGATCCAAATAAAGAAAAACAAGTTTTCATCAGGGTAATTATCGGATACCACCGTGTATTCGTTTCAGGTCAACCCCTTGATATTGCAGAATCGAAGCAAAGAAAAGCGACAAAAAATGTCCTGTTTTGTGTGGTTTGCAGGTCAACTGCATCGGTACAGAATTTAGGCCAATGAAACGCGAGAAAACGGCATTCCGATTAAAGCTAACTTCTTATATTTATGGTGTGGACGAGGCGCAGCTTCTAAACTGTGCTTCGTGCCAGATTAAAGTATACAAAGTGAGTTTTCGGAAAAGAAAATCATGAAAATGTTTTGATCCATTTTACTTTATTTGAAAAATTTAAAAAAATATATGTATATAATATAGGTAATATATATAGGGTGCCAAACCGTAACTTGTCAAGCGCCTAGAAATAAACGTTTGGAAAAAAGGGTGGAAAACCTGAATGGTTTCGTAAAAATTATTGATGTCAATAATCCGATTTCGTTCGAACTACGACGAGCTCGGACGTTACGATGTGCATGTGACGTTCAATCGCGAAAAAAAAACGAGAACTTGGTTAAAAAATTGTGTTTTCGTCTAAGTTTTACCGAACAGTCGTATATGTGCCGCACGCGTGGCACCAAGTAGGGGTTTTAAAATCCCAACTTCTTGAACGTGTTTTAGGAACGCTTGACCTTACAGTTTGGCACCTTGTGATTTCAGGGGAATTCTGCGCATTTTAGCACAAGGCGGTGCGCAAATGATTTCGGTTTTAAATTTTCAGCTCCCTCACTCGCGGCATGTTATCCGACAGTTCCAGTTTCTCCCCACTTGTCACATTCGTGAATTTCAAAGACACGGATTTCGTTTTTTTTTCATTTAGCAAACAGGAGCAGATTGCAAAAACATACAAGATTTTGAGTGGTTGGGAAAAAAATCATCAAAAGAACAGGGTAGTTTATGTCCTGCCACCATGTAGGTTAGTTTGTCTTACATAAAGAATAATTAAATAAAACTATATTAATAGTAGCTTCCGTAAATAACATTCCTAATGCTGATGTGAAAAAATGCCGATTTTTAGTTTCATGAATCTATCACAAAAAATTTGTGTAATGATCAGCGTCTGAGTCTTAAAATGTCGAGTCAACCCGTCATGAGGTGGGACCAGTTTAGGAATAAAGTAAGACATAGCGGGCATGGGTCAGAAGTATCCGGTGCAAAAAGCCTATTTAGAAGAGGTATATAGTACGGGCTGGTTTGCAATTAAATAACAAATTTTTAG
>JAQIXS010004956.1:0-13742 GCA_034700785.1 Rossiulus vilnensis
ATAACGGCCACCTCCAAATAACGGACAAAAGGTCCGGTCCCGCGAGTGTCCGGTATTCGGAGGTTTCACTGTACCTTGCGTTGTGTATGCCTTACTTGCATCAACATGTGCATAAGCGAACCCAGATTAGGGGTCAGGGGGTCATGACCCCACTTTTACAAATGATTTCACACTAGATAAAATTACTAGTGATATTTCTCAGAAAATTGTATGAAATTGTAAGCAAAAATCCCAGGTTTATAATCTAGTTTTTCAAAATTTTCTTCCATGGTGCCCATAGTTGTGAGACGGCCCCTGCCCTGTGATCCCTGTGATGAAAGCCACGTACTGTCTCACAAAGAGTATCTCTCAGCAAAGTTGTGTATGAAATTGCTAGCAGAAATCTCAGATTTTTAATCCTCCTCCTTCCAAAAAAAATAAAAGCTCAACAGTACATGACCTCCTTTTTGAAAACATCCTCGGTCTGCTCCGGAGTATGTGGTAACGACGCGTTATCGAATTATTTCAGCTCAATTAGCTCAGTTTTAATGTGACTAGATCAAACAGCAATGCTTGTGCTATCAACACTAGAGAGCAATTACCCCTGCTGTACTTGTAGATTATGCAAATTACAACAGATTAAACATGCTGCAAATGACCTGTTGCGGAGATAGTGGCAAACTTGATTCTGCGAGCTATGATACCGTTAATGAACTGACTTTAAACGCAAAATCGATGTTCAAGAAGTGACTGTGCAGGATGTCCGAAAAGTCCGGAAACCAATCATATATATATACATGCTATGTGCAGAAACGTTTAGGATACCCTGCATTTTAAAAGAGAAATTCCGGTAATAAACATTTTTCAGAAAACCCAGCACTGCCCATTAATGATCGATTTACATGTTGAATCTGTCAGAAATTTGGCTAGCTCTAGGAATTTTAACGTCATCTATGACGTTTTTGGCACAAGTATCAGACATGTACATGAAGATTGCTCACGTCAACGAAGCATATGTGATTAATTCGGTGGCAATCGAAAGATGCCAGCAGCTGAAATGGCAAGCGTCAAACGTCAGATTAAACACTTAACCGCCATTTTGTTTTGGTTTCCATTTCACAGTTGCATAATGGCGCTTTGCCATCTCTGTGGATGTATCATATAGGAAAATAGGTGTTTTAAAACATCATCCATTGGAACACAGACACGGTCTTTGACATGCGTCACTGTGCGCCCTCGCCAGATGATTCAGCATAAACGAAATGTCTCACCTGCTGATGGAATTGCATCTTTATGACGTCACATATTTTTTTGGCTTTAGGAAGCAGGACTGGAAGGCAACGCTTACGGATCTGATTTATCATCTTGCTTGAAATATTTTTGCCGTTTACATCTTCTCGTCTACTTAGTTTGCCGAAAGAATGTAATGTATATGGCTGATTTCGAGCATGGCCAAATATAAATTTGAGAATGACGAACCCCTTTTGCTTTTTAACGTTCAGTTTTCAGAGCAAAATATTCTTTATGTAGATATTTTAGGAAGCCTACAGTGTGGTCTCAAAACATTTTTGAGTGTGCACCTCTTTTTGGCATTACATGTAAATTAAACACAAATTAAATTAGGAAACTCATGAGCCAGGCTATTCAAAATTGGAAATATATATTGGAATATTAAAAAAATTAATTTGATGTCGAAAAAAAGGTTGAGTTCGATATCTATTTACATTATATTTGTTTTCGTGCAAAATCTACTTGCACTGCATTTATTCATCTTTTCTGAATCGTCTTTTGAACCGAGGTTCGATGTACAGGTTAGTTTCAGATATGTCAGACTTTGATTGTGAGATCTGGTTCTTTTGGGATTTGGATTGTGCAATCAAATTTGCCGTGTTTCCCCACTAACAGCAAACATCTAAACCGAGGATTTACCCATAATCGGTAGATCGAAGATAAGTTTAAAATTTCATTTACAAATCGACAAGGAAGGTATAAAAGCAATTTGTTAAAGTGCAGATTTGAGGATTATCAGGGCTGTTGAATGGCATTAGAGAGCTTAAAGCTGAACGGAGCTACTCTGAGTCGAATTTCATTCCTTTCGGGTTCGATTTAATAATTGGGTAATAAAGGCTTGATGAAGGACTTATGGAAACCTCTTCCTCACCCGCTCAAGTCATTAGCATCCGGTTGCCATAATTGACACTACCTGGTTTAATAAATTAGCAGCACGAATTCATTTCACAGTGTGGGAAAAAACTACCTCTCGCCTATCTCATTAGACAAAGCGCTGCTGGCTATCTATCTTGGTGCTCATCATTTCTTCATGGCGTTTCGTCTTAATCACCAAACCTTAATCAAAGGATGTTTTAATCACATTTCGCCTGAGAGAGCGAAGCATCCTTGGAAATGCCATTTACTCAATGGTCTAAGCACTGAATGCTTTATTGGTCGTTCAATGGCAATAATGGGCTGCTCATGTCATGCAGTGACGTCACTAGAGGCAGCCCTGAAAAGTACGGTGTTATTTCTTTCACCGCAGATCTTTCGACTCTTTATGTTTGTTTTAACGTCTTGCCATTGTTGACCCAGTTTTCAGCCTTTCCAAGAGTCGAAAATAGCAAGTGGAAACGACGAAAAAAAAAACAACGCCTAAGTAATGCGCAGCTTGAGGAGCTGGCGTATTTGGCCAGTGCAGTTTTCCCCCTGTACTGCAATGCTCAAAGTTTTGTTAAAACGTCATTACATGTAGTTGTCTGGGCAATACGTATTGTAATGTCGAAAAGCATTCTCACATGATTACTGTTGCAGTCAGCAGACCAAATACTTCTGCTAACTTGCAACCTAATGGTTTTCTAAAATACTTTCTCTTTAGAAACTGACGAAATCCCTCGTAGCTAAGCCGTAAATAATACATGTAAGGCATGTAGCTGGGGGAATTGAAACAATTATCTTTCAACTCTTTAAATTACAACAGGGACTGCATTGCAGAGCGTGTCCCTGAACCATCCCCTTAGCATATGAAGGTTTGCGAGATGCCGAGAAACAATATCCAACGTAGATTATTATGGCCGCATCTCTTTAGAGGTTCACATACATGTATTTCGAGTAGGAGTCGCTCCATGTTTACTTATTGTAATTCTTTGACGTGATATAATTGCGTTCATGGCTGAAGGGCATGAACGCAAGGACGTGGGATTGATTCCGCCTTTGATGATAGTGCCTATGCGATTTTTCTGTCCAAATCTCTCGTAATATCTGGCATCAAGTAGGAAGGCGGGCGTTTTAGTGCCATAGATATCTCGCAGACCGTAAAATTAGACCGTGTTCAAGACCCCGGAGATCGCCGATGCGAGGCATAACGCGATAATCCGCTTCGCATCAACGTGATCGATCCGAAAGGGCTCCATTCGGATCTGACTTGTGGCGCCATCTGTTGGCAAGGCAGCGAAACCATTCCAGTTTGCATCGATTGTTTCATGATGGCCCCTAGGTCGTTTTCGAGTGCATTTTTGCATGTTTTGCGAAGGATTGTGCTGTGAAAATAACTTTAAGAGGATGCTTTTTTTTTGCTTACGAGAAAGGTGTCATCCATAAAGGACATAGCCGGAATGGTCCTCGTGATGTCAGCTAATTTATTTCGACAAAAAAGACCAAAATTGAAACTAATTGTCCTTAATACGCGCCGTCATATTTCTATACATAAACACATCGAAAATCAATCCATCAAAAAATATTTTTCGAAAAAGTAGGATTCGTCATCCTACTTTTGGGGTGCAGTAAATAACTTTAACATCGCTCAAGCTATCGATAAAGATATACATACGGAAACCAACTTTGACTAATTTGATAACTAATTTGAATGCTGGTTTATCCAGTCGCCAATGTGATGGTACATGTACATGCTCAGTTCTTGTCATATGCCAAATTTAAATTGCCCAAATACGTTCGCGCACGTACACTGTATGTTTGCTGAAGGTGAGTAACAAACAATCTGCCAAGTCTTCATTGTTTTCGTAAACTCCGTTGAATGATTAGCAAAGAATGCAAAGCTCCTGTTTCAAGTGAGGTAGTTATTACTAGCTTAATA
Organism: Rossiulus vilnensis; assembly: GCA_034700785.1. NCBI lineage: Eukaryota > Metazoa > Arthropoda > Diplopoda > Julida > Julidae > Rossiulus > Rossiulus vilnensis. The sequence continues at coordinate 4,064 of JAQIXS010004956.1, forward strand.
AAATAGAAGACTGCGGTTAAGTATCCCATTGATTGAGTTTGGGTGTTGCACTTGAAAGTCGCAGATGGCAGCACCGCTGCTTGCAAACGCCTCCCATGGTTTTTATTGATTTCGTTTTAAAAGCTGTATTTTATCGAAGCGAACAGAGGAAATGTACCTGGTGCACATGATAAATATTTATGCTATTGATTTTCCGCCTGATGATTACGGGTACCAGCGCGTCCATATTTGATTTCCAGCGACTTCTCAAGCATGGAAGCTGTCGCTAAGCCTACTACAAGGATTATTTATTTATCGCTCGAAGGTTTGGAGACGTAAGACTTAAACCCTTGCGATGAATTCATTTCTTCAGTTTTATTAGGTTTATCAACAGGCTGTTTATATATTTTCAATTTCACCTCATTGTTGCTCGGGAGCTTTTACCTCGCTCCGTTTGGCTTTTCTTTTCCAAGGTGTTATCGTTCAGAAAGAGTTCAAACACTAGGATAGGGGGTGTTTGGCCTTGGCACTTCGACTGAACTTGATTTCAATTCCGTCCATGTCAGGTTTTTTTAAAAAACCGTTAGTTGATGAATATTTGGATTTCGAAGGCTGTTTGATAATTTCGGGTGCTGATAAAGTTAAGTACACATGTCTTGAAGGAAGTGAAAGTCTGATATGGTGGATGGATTTTTACTTGCCAGTCAAATGCCGAATTCGTGGCTAAAAATGCATAGCATGAGACTTCGTCGTGAGCACCATTCAACCTTGTTAAATTATTTTCTGCAAAAAAAAGTGGAACATGGAACACATTAATCTCGTATTGTACAGACACTCCGAGCTCATTTGGATAAATACTAGTCCTAATTTTACATTAAGACGTTGGCCTGCACTTCAAATGATAGTAAAAAACTACAGCATTTCATATTCAGTGGTGTCGCATGTGCAAATAAGAAGGGAATTGAAAATAGAAAGATTTTTGCGAGAAGTTATGGCGTTAAGTCCTCCCCAAAAGGATGTACACCACCCCGAAAATTACTCAGACATTTTTGCTTGAAAATGTATATTATAATTGCTAAATTATTTCCCCCCGTGCAGAACTAGTTGTCACTGCGTTATTTTTTATAACTAGAAAATGTCTTATTCTTTTGTATTTAAATTAATTAAATTTAAAAAGAAACGTAATGTGCTCCGGAATCAAGTGTTTCCCTGTAATGCAATCTGCGCATTATGTTTTGTTTTCAAATTTGTTTGCCTTTCATAAATATACGGGACATGTTCAAATCATAAATAACTCAGGCTAGTGAACGACCAGTTCTACAGTTCTACTTCATGGTGGGGATACGATAGACTCAGCCTTAATTAAGTCAATCCCACAGACGTGATTTATGGGTGGGCCTCAACAATACCTGTCCGTTACCGTTTCGGAGGGTCAACGGGGGCTTCAGTCACCTGCTCGGCCTACCAATTAGCTCGTAAAGTGAAGACGTGATATGTTTCGTGATTACCTTGTATAGGTGCCGGTTGATCCTTGTTGTTCGTGGTACTCCCACCTCAAAAATTCCTAAGTTTTTACACCAGTTTTGTGCATTCACACGTGGAACTGACCTCGTTGTCCAGGCTTTCATCCAACTTGCTCTTGCACAGTTGCACGCCATGCGAATTTCTCCGGTGGTGGCGCCTCTTCCACTCTCTCGTGTTTACCTGTCTTTTTTATTCGGCAATTAATTATCGATGTGGCGTGCACAACGTTGCCTTTACTTTCATGTTTTAATTAAATCCAAGCGCCCGATGGCCTGTATTCTTTGGTGGGCCCCAGGTGATGCGGCAGCGACGTTATCTTCTCCTTTCTGTGTCAGGAGGTTCTCGGAGGCTAGAATATTGACTTAGGCCTAGTTTATTGTGACCACGCGTGATATATTGAGTTGTAAATGAAATAAAACCTCGCCGCATCGCCCTGCCAAGGACCACATTAGCGAACGGTGCTGGTGCTCAGCTCGGCTCGCAGTTTATTAGCACTGGCTGTTCCATGCATCACAGTGCCGGAATTACAGGCCTTTCTTACCTGCATGACTTTGGAATTTGTGCATTGAAACCGCTCGCCCTTCTCTTGCTTGCCATATAAGCGAGTCTGAACCATGGTGGATAAGAGTTTCCGGTTCCGAAGGGCGTCTGTGAGCCGCTGCGACTCCATCGGAGTCCAGGATTACATTTGCCATCGTGCGAAATTACGGTAAGAAAATTCTGAATGCATATCTGCGAGCTGGTGGCGCTGGTCACACTGAATTCTGCGATGGTCAGATCAGAGGATTCAGTGCTATTCTCGTTTTCGATTTCCAGTGGAAGAATGCGTTTGGGCTGTGTTAAGAATAACTTTGGTCTACATGTATATTTGCACTTCATAAGTAGACCCAATTTAATTAGCCCTTTCCTTCAGAGAGAAGGAACTGTTGTTGATCATGGAGGGTGCGTTTTAAATTATTTTCTAAAAAATCCAAACCTTCCATACGAACTCATCGGCCAGAAGGTACAATATGTTATCATTCGAGCCATGATCTAAAGCAATAAATGTAGCTTTCTGTTGAACACATTTGGGATGCATGTAATTGGTTGCACCCAACTTCCAAACAGCCTTACATTGGTGCTTTCAGAATGCTGATAAGGCCTGATAAGCGATGCGGAAGGTATTGTTTAAAAATGTTTAACCGTAGATATTTCTGGTATTTTTACGAGCACGAATAATTTGCGCACTAAAACGAAGACTTTTTTCTGTCAAATTTTTTTGTCTTTCATTTCTTGCTCCTCGAATAGCAGGATACAAGACATAGACCTTTTAGTATTCCCCTTTGCAGATAGGGAAAGTTCTCTTTGCCAATTGCTTGGATCTGATGGGTCCACTAACCGAAAGCGATATGCCATTGATGTAAACATTCAATTCAGACTTATCTGCTTTAATTACTATTTATCGATCAAGAATTTATTTTCCATAATGTAGGATTAATCGTCCGCCACGACCATATTCATTCGTTTTATTTTAAAACAACCCGTTAATTAATAAGAAAATGAAATAAGCATAAGCAAAAAATCCAAGATGGAGCCGCATAAGATGGGATTTCCTTAACGGCGGTTCCATTTTGTATTTTTAGTGGAGGGAACCCTGTCTTCACCAGCACGATCTTGGGTTTTTCCCATGTTTATTTCATTTTTTTAAAAATTAATAGAATGATTGAAGATAATACGAATTAACAGGATCACCGTACAGGATCGTGTTTAATTAAAACAGGTACATATACATGTGCGTCGGCTATACATGTAGCTCTTAACCGCTACTTCCTACTGTTTTGCTTGTCGTAAACCAAATCCTTATCCCGATTCCCATATTCAGTATTAGATCATTTATCACCAAAAGATATAGCCAAAAAGCAAGCTGATTATTTTATAATCGTTTGATTCATGTCTTCGTGTGACTGGGATAATTCGAAAGATGAGTAATCAATTGACACAGCCAGTCAGCTTTTTAGAACTTAATTGACTTTGTCAACTGATTACTTATTTGTTGCAATCACTTGCTTACAGTCGTTTAGGCAATGGGTGATACATGTATTTTTTCTAAACGACAATGGTTGCTTTCGACAGTTGTTTTGAGTTGATTGGATCCATCATAATGACAGCGCAAACGTAAAACTTGCGGTTATTGCATAATAAATTAGCTACAATTTTTTTTCAAAAGGAAGTTACAGTAATCTGAAAACGTTAATAGCAGTTTTAAAAAAGGGTTTCTGGAAATAAACCTAGATGTAGGCAAGACCACGTAATTGTCTGCTATACATAGCAGGGATAATCGTCATTTATAGTTTTGCTTTTGATGTGAATATTTCGGTCTCTTATCTCATGATTAGTCAGTTGTGATAAAAGCTCTTCTATACAACGCATATCATTTACGCTATCAGTCGCGAAGCTACGTATTTAGTCTTATCATTTTCGATATACGCCGTTATATATATTAAGTTAGCTATTTGGATAAACCTATTAAATACCTTGGCTCGATATACCTTTTGTCGCTCATCATTTTACATAACTGGTTTCAAACAGCAATAACATTATACCTTGTTCAGCTCATCTAATGCGATTTAATTAGTTAAGCCTTCATTTAAAAAGATGGCTCTTGTTACACTTCGCACCAAGGCGGAGTCGCTGAAAAAACCCAGACCAAGCCAACACGTGGTAATGACCGGTTATCGCAAATTTAACACTATTTCCTGGCAGCGGTAATAAACTCAACATTGGTCTTTTTTCATTAACCTAAACCGAATTTTCGGTTTCGTAGTTTTTCCAAATTCTTACCTATACGCTTTGCTATTTGGATTATTTTTTAGCTCTGGACGTTACCATCGAACGACCGTTCAACTGAAAAGGTAGAGTCTTATAAATATATTTATATAATTAATACTAATTAATTATTATTAATAAATAGTGGTAATGGTTCATCAAGTGGAAGTTTTGATAGAGATTTCCAAATAGATGTTTTAAAACCAATTAAGACAACTAATATTAAGATGGATCACAATAGCGAATGCTCATTATTTTAGCACGCAAAGATCGTAATTAATCTTACCACTTTTAAAGTTGGCAAACGCTAATCGTAATTATATATGATCACGAAATAGAATCAATATAGGTTAAATACGGAGTATGCCTCATGTTCCGTATGTTGATTTAAAGTCTTCTATGTATTTTATTTAGAATTTTAATATTTAACTTCTAGCGTAGCAAATCCTTGTTATACCCGATTAATAACCATGCGTTTGATGCGCATACAATCATACCTCTCTATACGGCCACTATTTATACGACGTTTCGCTATAACAGCATTTTTATGCTCCTGTTTCATTCCACTGCGTACAATATTTCCTTATACGGCCATAAATAACGAAACCGTGTGTTTTCAAACACAAATACGTGAATGTAAATGGGTCTTTACTTTAATCTTAAATGATCCACATACTTTTTCACGGTTTCACGCGAATTTTAGTCTATTCAATTATATTGTGATACGTATTATTAAATTTATACATTTTTAGCAAACAACGTAAGTGTTTTTCTAATGTTTTTCAATGATATTTGGAAGGTATCACATATGCAATTTATATAGGTTCGTACGTAAAACCATGTTTAGCTATACAACATTTCGCTTTACAGAAAACTTGCCAGGAACTTACCAATTACTTTTTTTTAATAACCCGTGTTTATATGAATAGTTTAAACGCGAACAAAAATCAGATTTCCGCTCTAATTTTCATCCTAATTATACCAGTCTTCAATGATAACATGTCTCATTGCTAAAATATATTTTCCCCTACAACTTTTGCATTATCTGGCTTAGGTTTTAATACTTAAGCAAATGATGAGGAACTCATGGATAATTATTTAACTTTATTTAATAATAAAAATAAATAATTTTAACGTCTTAGGACATAACATGTTTTAGTCATGAAAATGTCATGGAGAACTCATAGGAGAACTCATTAGGTTTTTAATTGTACACTGTTAATAACTTTATCAGTGCGAGATACGCTATCTTATAAGATCCATACCTGATATTTTTCTATCATATAAATCCTTAACACTAACATAGACACTAGATACGATGGCTGTATATTTGATGTGATTAAAAATCGCTGAACTTGAATTAGCCTGCAATTGAACTAGTGACGTCAAATGAAAACCTTGGATGATTTTTGCTCTGGAATTTATTCCAGTATACGTAGTTGCGCGTTTATTTTTATGGTATCATACATTTCGTGGCACAAAATCATTTATATTCCTATGATTGATGACTCATTGCGGTACAATTTGCTGATTAAATGATGACGGGGACACCCCACAGGACCTAAATTGCGAGGAAGAAATGATATCAAAATAGATTATGTTCAGTGTGTAATATGATAAAAAAACAGTTTCTGGATAGTTCTGCGGACTTACCAGTGATAATCATGTATTCACTTGTAGCATGATAGCTACTGACTTTTACAACAATTCAATAACTGCAAAAGATAATTTTCAAATCCATCAAGACTAGCCTTCAACTTTTGTATTAATTTATCACATGAAGCATATTCTTCAGTATAATTTTTAATTTAGCCTGAATGCAGTTTACTTATGATTAGCGAAATCATGCACGAGTAAGCTCATTTGTTATCTTAAACTTCGATTATCAGATAAGGTAAATGAATATGACTACGCTATATATAATTTATCTTATTATACTAAATAATATAGTAGCAATTTGTCAAAGATATTGATTGTATCATTATTCATCGAGTACTACCAGTCTTTCGCATTTTAAGTCTTCAAAATTCCATAACTTCGTTAGGCTATGGTAGCCAATTAAAGAACGCAAAACACTTCACGTTTTAATGTTTGCTGGACTCTGTTGAGATCATTATTATTACTACTAATACGCTACATGTATGCCATATATTTATTTTAATTGTAAATACGTTTTCCATACAAATGTTTTTCTGAGTTTTCTGGGCCTGCAGGCTTAATTAAAAACATGTCTCTTCTTTGCAAATGTATACATGCTCTAATAAACATTTCCTTAGTAAAGGTTTATTAATATAATTGACTTGAAAATAAATTTTATGGTACTACAGGAACATGCTTATATCAGTTGCATTGTTCGAAAATGTATCCATAAAATATGTGAACATTTTGCAATGAAATACCAAGTACTACACGCTTGTAACACGTTAGGATAATTTACGTATTTTGCACGTTATAAGACGACTCCATAAAACTTTATCACACTATATGTAGTATAGAGTCCGTCCACAAAGGACGACCAAGGCATCTTAATCATGTTCATACATTAATGCCTGCTGTACAGATATGTGAACAGAAATCTTCATTTTATTCCCGTTAAAATTTTACGTTATACTCAGTTGGGACTGATAACGACCTATGTTACTGTTTTTATTTCACAATATAACGACATCACATTTGGTAATTGCCTCGCTGTTGCTAGAAATCGATTATTCCAGGCTCGAGCAATTCTGAAAAACTCAAGTTCCACATTGAGTAGCTGTTTTTTTCTATATTTCTAAATTTTTTAACGTATGGAGCAAACTATAACGCGCAAGCAGCCGCTTAGAAATTGAATTAGTTTTATCGTTTTGGATGCGCTGAGCTGCAAATTATTGCAGAGTAAGTTTCTTCGTATATCTTCTCATTGGTCTGCGATGGAAAACACAATGAAGGCGGGCCTGTTGAAAAGTTGCTTCTGTTAACGGTTCAGGATTTCGAAGTGCGTGGAATAAAGCTAATTTGGTTTGAAATAACCAGAATAATTGAAATTTACATGAGCTAGCGATGCCTTGCCCAGTCCTAAGTACTGAAAGCTGGTTACCAATATAGATCGCTGGATTATTTCCTAAGTACGTTGCCAATATTGCCAGTTGCCGACACTCGTGGTATTGATTATCGATAGCGGAGAATATTTCACCGAGCAGCATTTTCGCGGATTTTCAAATCTCATGCCCACTTCAAAAAATTCGCTGCATTTGCATGCAGATACGCTCACCACATTTTTATCGAATTTGAGCCACGTTCGTAATGTAGTCCGTGAGCACAAAATAAGTGGGTATCGACGCATGCTCGTGCAAAAGACAGTTAACTTGAAAACCCCTTCAATTTTAACAAGAAATCGTGGTTGCCAAAATGTGATTTTGAACACTGTGGCCAACCTGGATGCGAGTTTTATTGGTCATATTCGCAGCTTTGTAGTAATCTTAAATATTTAACCCGAAATATAGCGTATTGCACTTGATGTTAGTTATCTGAGCAATATCAGATGCGGTTCTACAAAATATAATTGCATTTGTTAGCTTAAAGGTGACTACTGATTACAAGTGCATGGCTAACTAGATACAAAACTGGTAGTAAACTGGTCAATACTGCCACTTATGGGGCTGTTCATCTAACACTGGAATATTTGACTCCATCTCCAGTGCATTATGGTCTGAATTGAATGAAATGACTTAAATACCCGTCCGTTAATTTAGGGATAAAATGACGTCATTTTGACTGATAGCATAATGACCCTAAAGTGTGCTGCCTTATTTTTCTCCAATTTCTTAAATTGTTTTTGTAAATAAACGAGACATTTTTGAATTATTTATCGAAGCTGTAACCCTGATAGACGACCAATTCTAAATTGGGGAAAATAAATTTAGCATAAATTTTTCATGGGGGCATCCTTATGTCTCAAACTTAACATTGATTAGAGCTACAGCAATGTTTAATATTGATTGAAGAAAGCAATATTGCATAATGATTCTTATTAAAGAACCAGAAACAACTGGCTTACAAAGTTAGTATGTTTCTGATTGCGAACTCAACCGGAATCTTTTTTTAAATCCTTTGAGCTTTCTTCGCGCATCGCATCCATCTATCGCGATTTTAAGCCAATTTCTTGTTCCCTATTCAGCAACTCCCCGATTTGCGTCTTCCGATTCGACGATGCGCACTAATCCAATTTTCGCAAATCCAGACACGGACTAAAATGCGCCTAGTTTAGGGGTAAATCCTTGGTGCGAATACGCAAGCAGACTGTCCTCGCTGCCATGCCATGTACATTTAGTCCCCGTTATATTCTGACGTCATCAAATTGCCGTATGTTATTTTTAAAAGTCTCGCTTTGGAACTGGATCAAACGGACGATCCAGTGGTAAATCGATCTTAGCTCCAATGCCATGATTGGCAGCCTTTGTCAAGTAACGTTCACCTGAAATTAACGCGGATTATCGACTCCTGGAAATAGCCTTCGTCTAGCGTATTTTATATCGTTTTTTCCTTTGTTGAAAAATAAAAAACGAATGTTGAGTTGATTACCGGTGCCAGGAAATAGTGTTAAAATTGCGATTCTACCCGGGAACAACGTGTTTATTTTCCCAGTTCATAATTTTGATGATTATCACTGTGACATTTACGCCGTGTGTTAACTGGAATTAGGGTTACATTCCCCTTTTTTGCAACCACCCCCATTAATCTCGTAAACAAATCGATCGTTATAGGTAAAAGCATAGTTGTATTTGCTAAGAAGCTTATCTGATTATTCGAGAATGTATTTTTTATTGGCTTAACTTACTGGCTTCGGTGCGTTAATAAGTAGTATGCAGTATGGAATAAGTTAAAGTTTGAAATATTCGTGGGAATCTGTTTTCAATCAGGGGTTTACAAGGAGATTCGAGGCTACAAGTTTAGTTTCGGCTAAATGCATATTGCACTGACACCTTTCGATTGATGGTGCTTGTGAATAATTTCGTTCCGTTTCACAAGAAGGCGCTTGAAAAATGGATGCAAAGTCATCTTCACTTTTTCCGTAAGTTCATAGAAAGTGGCGACTGAGGAATTCGAATGCACCCATATAATGCAAGAGCCTGTTCACAAATAATCCTGTCAGTACCATGCCACAAAATGTCATCTGTTGGGCATCGGTGTGGTTTTCTTAATGCCGGATGTCGTAAGCTATGAGCTGAATATCTCTCATTGCTTATGGCTTTTATTGATTATGCCATTCTAGTTTTGGATACACTATAGCAGTGGTCCCCAACCCCCGGGCAGCGGACCGGTACCGGTCCGTGGATCAAATGGTACCGGGCCGCCCAAGGAACATGAAATTATTCTCATTGATTTAGCG
>JAQIXS010004957.1:0-13740 GCA_034700785.1 Rossiulus vilnensis
ATATTTCTTCACTTGACCAAACTCCAAATTGTAAAGCAAGATTGCATATATAATTAGGAATGTTTCACTCATTTGGTTTGAAGTTATGGCATTTCATTTACTAAAGTTATAAGTAATAATTGGATCGTCCCAAAACTTTTGTCAGCCACTGTATGACTAGCCCAATATAAGGCCATGTTCATATTTCCCACTTGGGGCCCACCATGCGAAAAATGACTTACACATTTTTGCTTCGAATACTTATTATAATTGCTAAATTTCTTTTCCTCCGTGTAGAATTCATTTGTTAATTAATCCACATACACTGTAAAATGATTAACAATTAATAACAAGATGTTGCCTTCTAACAGTTTGGGACAATTTGCTTGGGTAGAATAACCATGTTAGTTGCAATTTAAAGTAAACGCACGTCTATGAATAATAGTTGCAAGTTTACAATTGGTTTAATACTAATTTATATTCTCTAATTCCCTTAATGGAAAGAAACAAGTGTCATTGAAGCCAAAATCTAATTTACATAATACGATAAAAGGGATAAAGACTTGCAGACAAGCTGTTTGCAGTTTTGGCAGATATCATTATGCAGTAGGTTGATTTAATAAACAAACTTTCCTTATAAACACGGATTAGGAGCGTAAATGCTTTGAAATTTCACTAGTTGAGAGGGAGGGATTTAAGAATAATGTACGTGACATTAAACTAAGAACACGAACTGTCTGAAAAAGGTTCAAAAGAAAAAGCTTATGAGCAACTTAAGCTTCTTAACTTGCAATGAATGTCTTTCTTCGGTGTATTGTGTTAGTTGTTTCCAGCTTGGCGAAGAAATTAATAACCTAGGAAAACCTGAATGGAAAATTATAAATGACATGTACATTACTATGGCGAACTCGGAAGAATCTTGATCATACGATACATGCGTGATCGTTCTTGATCATTAGAGATCCACTTATGGCTTCCCTGTAGATATTGTCCATGCACCATTATAGAAATACAACTTGTATGTAGTTTTCACTATTGCTGGTTTGTGATTTGGAACATGGTATCATTACATTCCTACTTGCTTTCAATATGACTCATTTAATGAAGACCTAACCTTATCCCATTTATGGTTAGACAAGGAATTGGCCACAAATGGACCTATATGACCATTTAATGTATGTCCATTCATATCTCTATGTGCACATACCCTGTTTATGCTGTTAAGTCCATGTAATCCACTTGAGTCCATACATGGTTTTACATTCTTACATATAACCGCATGATGTATGTCAACATATTTACAGATGTGGTCATATAGATATACTGTATGTGTGCATAACTGGAAAATGTAATACTGTAACTTACAAGTACTGTATATTAAAGATAAATTTTATTTATATTGTCATGTACTACATTTGCTTAAGGGAAGTGGGCAGTTAAAGTGATTGCCATATAAAGTGATTTTCCATATACATGTAAGGGCAACTATGCAGCCATATTTGATTTGATATAACAAAGTGATATAACATTTTCTATATGTGGCTATATATAGTCATACATGTTTATGACTATCTAAAGCTGCCTTGTATGGCGATAAGGCCATATATGTTTCATATGTGAAAAAGGATAGTCAGCATAAATGAGTGCATGTATGGCCTCATTCAAGTATAGAATGTGTTATATGACTATTAGATCAAACCATACATGTATATGGCTACATAACCATTTCCATGTAACTGTATAACCTTTTCCATCTGAGATAGTGAGAGTAAGTTTAATTCATAGAATCCAATACCAGCGTAACATCACAACCTACTGACCATTATTGCATCATTTTGTGATAAACCTTCAATTTCTCACAAATAAAACCAACATTTGTTTCATCACATGGCATTCTCCAACATGTTGGTAACCAGCTTTGACATATCCTAGTGAAAAGATCAGTATATGATTCTCTGATATCGCTGATTCTATACTGAAATCACTTTAACATTAGTGCTATCACTGTGCTTCTGTTCTGAAACTAGTATATATACTGGCTTTTTGGGACCACTGATATCAGCATGGCTAGTGATATCACTTAATTTTTTACTAATGTGTATCAGTATATTTGTACTGTATATTTGTACTACCGCAATGATTATTCTAATCGTTCCACCAGGGATGCACTTAGGTTTCTGTTTTTTGAGATTTTGAATTCAACTAGCATCTTCTTTGCCATTCTCAGACACGATCGGTGCAAACGGCTTCCGTTTTCATTCCAGTAAATAATTCCGGTCAGCTTCAGCATCCGACTCGCAGTTGGCAAAAAGGTCTCCGTCCCGGAATCCGTAAGCTCGAGCGGATTACTGTCATTATCGCGTGCCGGGGAATGTTTGCCTGCGAGAATTTGCTTTCGAAACGCTGAGCTCTCCTTAATGCACCAATTATAAATTTTGCGACCGGAGCCCCCGTTCGCAGAGCTCGCAACTAAATGCCATTTTCCCGTAATAATTGGCTTTGCCTGAGATTACATCGGCGAGCTTTTCATCCGAAATTGCTTCGGGTACGATGGCTTCCCGTCGTAAAGGGCCTTTTTTTTTTCTTCTTTTCTTTTCTTTTTTTCCGAAAATAATAAAAATGTACGGAGAGCGATGCATATATTTCGCCCGGCAAAAATTGGGCGAGTCGAAATCGATAGCGGCGCGAATAAAGGCCCGCAGCCGAGTGTAAAATTCTGAAATCGGAGGCTATATTAAATTCCATCTTTGCCCATAATTCAGAAATGATCTCACGCGGAATGACGCGAACTGATTCAATTTGAGGCAAGCAAAGCATAAATCAGGAGCGTAAACGCGGGGTCGGCGATGGCGGAGGTTGCCGCCATTGCAGGCGACATCAATTACTGGGCGAGTGCATTTATCAGGAGATAATGCAATCGCGAAGCGCATTTTTCGTCGGCGACCAAATTGATGTCGCAGGTCGACGAATCGAGCTACATGTCGAGAGCGCGTTTTTGGGGCGCGAAGATGTTTGGAGGGAAACAGAAAGGCCCTTGAGATGTTCAAAGATGCTTCTTGCTTGAAGACTGAAGTTTCTGAATATAAGCTAACAATGTTCGATGTAGCCACAGGTGCTGGAAGGAGAAGCAAATTCAACACTCTTTGTGAAAATTAAAAAAAAAAAGACCAGGCTGCTCAACTTGGGAGCTTGCTGGCAAACTCAAGTTACAATACAATGCAATAATTATGTCTCTCAAGCAGAAGCTTGTTGGCACGTACGTATAATTTATTAATTGTAGATGTTAGAATAAAGTTCAATTGTGCATACATATGTATACAATCAGTAATGTCCAATCAACCACACGTTTTTGACTAATTCGCCACTTGTTGCGATTGATGACACCTGTGAGATGAGAACGATGACATTAGTCATTACTCCTTCGATGCTTGTCAGCCGCATACACGATCTTGTGAAATTCTCATTACAAGCAAATATTCCGTTTCGGTTTATATTACACGGTCGTTAGTAATGCCATTCTCATAACGTAATTGGTATGATAGTTTAAGGTCTGCTTTACTAAAGGAACCATCGAGAGTTGAAACGGGTTGAAGTGGACGAAGGACTGAGAGCTTCTCTTTGCGATGGGAGCATGTCCAAGAAATTGATAATTATGAAAATCTGTTTAACATTTCCATTATCCGCATATGCATATTAGAGATACTTCATCCTAACTTCCCTAACCTGAGAAGACATTCTGGTTCCCTGTTCCTCGCAGGCTGATTCATGGCTTGTGTGTTCAATGCAAATTGATTCTGAGTTGTTAGATGAACTGCATTAGTGAGCCGTGAAATTAACTGCGATTCAATGGCTGCCATTGTCACGTGTGTGCCTACTTGCGGCGCTTTCTCATTTTTCTCTCCCGGTAATTGAAGATTTTCCCCCCAAGGTTTTCGCCGTTTCTGCGAAAGCGTACGTTTTCGTGAAGATTGATTAGCACAGCTATAGGTCTGTTTGGGGCGAAACGCCCCCGACCGGAGCCACCCGGCCAGGGCTTGTTTTCCACCAATTAAAATTGGAAAGGAAATTCGACGGGATACCCAAGGGCAGAGCAGTTTGATCAGTAAGCAAAGCGTGGCAAGCTTTCATGCTGCATCAACTCCGACTTTTAGAACGGCCGGCAGAGCGCTCGGCTCTCAACCTTAATTCAATTTCGTCGCTTGGCTTCCACGCGACGCAGGTTTTTGCGACAGCTAATCACGGTGAAGAGCCAGATGCACCAACAAGTGGCCCATTGATCGGGATCAGCCGAAATCACAGGCGATAACTGATGCCACATCGTGGACATTTTAGACTAATTGAATCGGTCGGCTCTGCTTTGAAATACTCGGCGGATTAATTCAATGTTCGTTATTCTCTCATGTTTTCGCACAAGCCACGACTAGAAACAGTTCACATGTAACCGGCAACGATTGCTGTATACGATAAACGTCAAGTTTGCCTGTGTCCACTTGCTCTTGCCCGTCATTCTGCCGTTCCTAATTTCTATTTCCACATGCATGTGCATGTATTACTCTTATTCAACCTACTCGTCATATTTGGGAATCTTTTCCTGTACTTCTTCCTCTTTATTTTTTCACTTTAATCTTTATTTTCCTTATATATATATATATATGGAATTGACTAGAAATTGGCCAGAAATGGCAATATATGCCCACATCTGGAAAATATGATACATAAACTTCTATAAAAGAGTTGTTACTATATATTGCATTTGCTTACGGGAAGTAACAGCAATGAGATAGTCTTCAGCAGAAACTCGAATGCATGTATGCGATAAAATAAATATGCAGGTTAGATTGAAAATTATTAATTTTACACTAACAAAAAATATTCCAGGGAAAAACTCATGCGAGTTTAGTTCAGTTATTCTTTTAATGCTGTCATATTTGCAGCTTTACATTCACACGTTGAATGCAATGTTTTGTGTGTAATTTTAGTATGTATTTGAAAAACGTTGTACCTGTATAACACATTTCTATATGTGGCTATGTACAGTGTGCAGCCATATATGACTTTATCTGAAGTTGCCGACATTGACTTACATGAGTATGGTCATATATCGCACATACACATAATGTATATATAACCACATTTATGACCATATTCTAGTTTTCTACCTGGGATTATACACTTCTCAGTTTCAGTTCATGTTTTCATGTTTTAAGTTTTGATTCCCGAGTTCTCCTGTATAATACAGAACGATATGAGAGTACTTTTATACCTACGAAAAACTCTTTCGTTCTTCCAATTTAATGCATTCAAGTGGAGTCTGTAACTTTTTACGAGGAATTGTTTTAAGCCGCTGTATATAAGTTCAGTAAAATAATGCACATTTACTTCTAACCGCTATTCGAGTGGCACTTACCCTTCCAAAATTATGCTTATTGCTTTCTTAGTATTCCCTCGCACGTTTCACGTAAATTCTCTCCTTCTTTCTGCTCCAGTTGCTACCCTAACTTCTCACAACAACGCATTTCACTTCAGATAAATTTATCTTCCATGCATCCTTCCTTTCTCTCGTCCCGCTCAATTTTCTACTTCAAGACTAATTCTCATTTCAACTTGAGCTGGCGGATTTCTAGCCTCACTGCAAGCTTCTTTTTCTAGCTTCACTGCAAGATGGTCCATCTGCTTAAATTGGATGATTTGAGGAAACAAATTATCGACGAATCGTGAAGCATTCTAAGTTCAGAAGCAGATATGAACAGGTGGAAACAAACTTTGCGAGTGCCTAAATCAGTCTGAGGCTCGATTAAAGCCATATGACAACAATATAATACATTAACATATATGCGTATTTAAGATGAAATGTTATTAATATTGCAATATATATATATATTTCTGTTTTAGACAGTCTTTTTTTATACTAATTCTCATTTCAACTTGAGCTGGCGGATTTCTAGCCTCACTGTATATATATATATCGAATTTCTGTTTTAGACAGTCTTTTTATGCATATATATATATACTTTATATATTTATATGTATATAAAAAGACTGTCTAAAACAGAAATTGGAGTGTTTTACAAATATTGATCCTAAATTACACTGTTTTAACGATGCCAATATATCGTCATTTATGGACTTATGTGTCCTACGTGTGTGTCTCTTACATGGTCATTTACGCCGCATATAAAACCCCATACATAGCCATATTCAACTTTTCCACCCATGATTTCTTAACATTTCATTAGTTTTCTTCCAACGAGTTCCAGTATCATTCCAAACTACTTCCAAGCTAAGATCCCTGGAAGTGGCTCTCACTTATCCACTGAACTGGTATTTCGGTTTTTCATCCGTCACTCTGCTAGTATCTGCCAGCATGGTTATTGGGAATGAAGAATTAATTTTCAAGTGGGATCCTCCCCTCCTCTCGTTAATATATTAAACAAGACGGAGAGGATGATATTGGAGCAGCTCATTTGCATTTGCATTTGCTTTTGCTCGCCCGCAAGTGGTTACTTATCGTGTTGAGCGCGAAGCAAGACAACTTAATGCTCCTTTGTTTTTATGTGAGCAATTTGGCTGCGAAGATACGAGGCAGCACAAGCGGTGAATTTTATCGACCATGCATGCAAATTAAGTCTTAATTCACTTTGCGAATGCACTCCTCAACGGCTTTTCACTGCCTGTGTTGCAAGGTGGAGTATCATTGGACTTCATGCTGCCAACGGTGTAATCTAATTGGCTAGAAAAGCACTCCTCAGCAGCTTGAATGAGGTATCCAGCGTTTATTGTAAGCGTTTTTCATTAGCATTAGGAATGACAGTTGGTTTAGCACATTGGAGCATTTTTTCCCTGTAGGTAGAAAGAACACTCTGGATTTATGAGCTACTGCTGCAGAACTCTGTGAGGATGAAAACTTTCATGAAAGAATCCGAAAACGAGTTTAGCGAGGATGGATAGTGCATTTTTATGCTGCCTCATGTTTCGTTGTGTGGCTAAAATTTGCATGGAAATGTGAGTCCCCACTGCGAAATTTCAAATCTTGCTGCGTTTAAAATGCGAACTGCGTATTTTTGTCTTATGTATCTTATATATTGGTCATAAAAGTGTCATTCAAAATACAACTAATTCAAAAAGGTATTTTTACGCATTGAATAAAATCCATTGCTTGTGTTCAGGTGTTAAGTCGCCCTTGATATTTCGTAAATGCTAGTAAAAATTATTATTAAATTTGTATAAAGCAATTATTAAAATGTATTATACCTGGTCAAAATTTATAGATTAAAATAAGATATACGAATGCAAGTTATGCCTGCGCTAATATTATTAATATTTAACTGTGTATCCCTTGGCAAGGTCATACACCACACGTTTTACTTAAAGCTACATTTCGCAAGAACATAATACAGGTCCATGAGCATAAATATTGATTGTAGGATTAATTACGGTTAGTTCAAGCGCTGCGATCTTGTCTACTAAGATAAACTTATTTTCCTTTAAGATGACGATTTCATCCAGCGCAATGAATGATGGTATAAGTACTACGAGTGTTATAGAATATAGATCATGCTTGTCTGAGGATGGAATAACTGTCAGCAGTTGGATTTTTTTCTTTATTTCCCTATTGACTGCTTCTGAGACGTCTTCAAATTTTGTATTCATCAAGAGCTGCCTCTTTCTAAGATTAATGGCTTTTATGTAATTCCCAAACTAGCTTCACCAGCTGGTTCAGTGTTTTCACAAATGTTCTTGCAATGTGGGGGCTTGTTTTCCCTGACGTGTAATGTACGAGTAATTAATCTTGTATGCATATGCATGTTATTTGCAGTGATAATTCTTAGCGCATCCTTAAGGAATTCGATTACTTTAAAGCAGTAATTAAAACCACGTATGCTCATGGAAAAAAGTTTCATTACTTTTTTTGAAATTTTTTTAATATTTTATTTGTGGATAATGCAATTTGAAAACAAGGTGATTTTGGAAATAATAACCTAATCAATGCCTTTGGTCGAAATACCTTTGTTTTAAATATTAAATTTAGTAATACAGCAGTGTATCTTATTTTTGATTTAATTGTGTGTATTTTGTAGTTGTTGATGGTTATCTAAGCATGCTTTCATGATTCATTTCATTTCTCCTAAAATAATGAGAAATTTTTATGTGTATCCCAAAGGGATTGCTGAGGTCATTATTTTCCAAAACTACCTTGTTTTCAAGTTAAATTTTCCATAAATGAAATAGGAATTAATGAATCGTTTTTTTCCACAGCAAGCAAAATATAAATAAAATCGTGTACAAGCTGATTATTTAAAAACTCATGGAAAGCCAACATTGCGGATAATGGTTTTGAGAAAACGAGAAAAAAAATTTAACGAGAAAATTTGGCGTCATTTTGGAAAACTAATATGGTTAGTTTCTTTCTCTTGAGAAAACTTTCTACCTTTGTAATGCTGGTCATATTTTGGAGCATTGCTTTTTATTGGCAATCAACGCATGTTGTATTCGGCGAAATGTTGAGAAGTTTAATATGTGAAGTGCCTCCTTCCTAATCTTGATTGAGCTCGGTGAAATTCCACTCTGTTCCCTGTCAAGCACTTGTCCCTGGAGTTTGTTTTCGTTTGGTTGCTGCTGTTATTGACCACATCAAGATTAATCCGTTTCCACAAAATGTATCAAGCACTTGCCAAAGTTTTTCCATTCAACTTTCAAATCAATGTCCCTGGAGGCAGTGCATTTGTCAGTGTCTTTCTTTCCCCTGAAAGCAAATGGCTGCGAACGGGAAGTGGGATCTCCGGAGGTTTTTTACTTGAGATTATTGATTTGTTCCGTCAGAATATAGTGCGGCATTCTGCGTGGCCACCCTGGTATGTAGGAGTATCAATTGGCATTCCAATCTTATTAATATCCCGAGGGCAAAAATGACGTTGGATAGCACATATTTCTTGAGACGCCATCAAAGTTCTTGAGACTGTTTGCTGCTGTTTTGCTTTCCTACGCTCGTTGTTTCGGGACGAAGTTCTTTCTGAAATATGACAAGACGCAGCATGTTGGAGTTTATTAATTGTTAACAGCTCCCATCCCGCTGCAGGCATCTGCTTGGTTTTTAATATCGAGGGAACAAAGCGAAATGAATTACCTTCATGGGTTTTTCCGCAGAAATTTTTTTTTAGAATAATGCGTGCAAAACAAGTTGTTGCTGATTGGATACTTCATTCATTTTTTGAATGCAAGCTGAACAATTTCAGATTTTTAAGTGAAGCACTGTGTTAATCAAGTTATTGATTATATCTTTCGTCAATTTACAAATACAATTTAGTATTTTGAAACTGGAATCAAAAGGATGCGCACCATTCAAAAAGTACACATTTATGCTTTATATGCATATTATAATTGCTAATTTTATTTTTTATTTTTATGCAGAATTGGTCGTCAACTAGAGCTTGCGTTATTTTTTATGATTTGAAAATGTTCTGCTTACTTATAAAAAAAATTAAGTAAATTTGAAAGAAAAGCAACTTATGCGACCTCTGGAAATTGGTAATTTTTCAAAGTTATTTATTTACGTTTTTTTTTGTTGTAAACATACGGGACATTTTAAAATTATAAAAAAAACGCAGACCCTATAATGGGTAACCAATTATTCACGGGAAAAATAATTGTAGCAATTATAAAAAAATATTTCAACACAAATGTGTAATTTATTTGGGTTGGGCTTAACATATTCAAGAACGTTTAGTGCAATGTTTCTTCACCAAAAACGCTGTGATTAAAGGCTTCTGGAAATGCATTGAACATGCACTGTTTTTATTATTGCTGTTGTATTATATTACGTAGTTTGCAATTGATCTAATCACAAAAAAGTTCAATACCATCACCTCCGAGCGTGTTAATTCGAGCATTTGGCTCGTGTATTTTAATTTATTTTCGGGATATTTGCCAGCGCGATGTTTACGCCAGGCTAGTTAGACGAACTCGAGTCCAGGCTGGATCCTACAAGACGGTTAGCCCTGGTGCCTAATGAACGATTATTCAGTGCACCGATTCGTTGTTCGAAATTCAGATAGCGTTAGTAATGCGTTCGTGCACCCAATTTAACACCTCGTTAGATATCTTCCGCGAAACTCGATAAACATCTAAGTAACCTCCCGAAAACGCGTACAAGAGCTGCTGCGGATGCACCAAAAACGATCGGATGTAAGTGCCCTCAATCAGTTGTTCCTAACTGTCATGAGCTACCTGCGTTTTCCAATTTTGCAACTGCTGTCGACTCCCACACCATTCAAATATTCATCTTTCGGTTCCATTTCTGTTAGCTCGAGGAAAGCTTGTGCAGCTTGGAAATGTGCCCCGAATTTTCCGATGTTTATGACATTATTTCACTACATGCACTGCCGCATTTTATACATGTTATCGAAGTTTTACGCGCTTTGGAGCTGCATTTTGACGAGCTAGCACGGGGCGTCTTACAGCGATAGTGATTTTTTTATTGATTGCTTTTTTTTCTTTCTTCTCCATTCAAAAATATTTCGTTTTGCTAGCTCTTCATCGATTTTTGGATCATGTGCCTCCGCTGTGGATAAAATATTAATTAGCCGACTGTTATTTTCCCGCAAGTTCTACCTTGACGACTGCAAAATATTGGCATAAATAACTTTGTGCGAGGTCCCCCTAGTCATTATTCTGGAATCAAAACTGCTTCAGTATCCATGCTTGTTTGCTGTTTGCATTTGCTGGCTGTTTTCAAACTAATGAGATGTATGTGCGAGGCATCATCCATGTTGTTACTTTTTCATTCCATATGTACATACAGTACGTATAAAGAATTGAGGTACACAGCAAGGAATGTTACGCGTGTCTAGTCCCATGTGAAATGATGCATCTGCTCCATTATAAGAGTTGGCTAAATAAGCAGTACGAACGATCGAAAAATGGTTTTTACTGGGGTTTTTTTAATTTGTGGTAACATTAACGATAAATGTAATAGATTTGTCAAACACCCATTAATTTGGCAACCACTCTAATCTCTAAAATAGTTTGGAGCTGATAGAAATATCAATTACAGTGTGTTGTACAGTGTATGTATCTGTTCCAACAACGTGTATTACTGTATATACGTAGATGAAATACTCATTAATTAATTACGAACGTTTGGTGAAATAAATGGACGATACACGAATAACAGGCATAACTGCTTCTAACTAAAGTTGACCACGTGTTCACTTTAGTTAAAAACCTCCTTTCAACTCTTATTACCTATGTCTGGTCACATGATGGATGACGTCATTAATATTAGTCAGCCCCAGTTGTAGAGGTAGCCATTAGAATCGTGTTTTCAAATTTTGATCCTTGATGACACTGTTTTACCACGAATTTTGCTGACAAATTGTTAGATCTGAACTTTTATTCAAGTATATTTTCTTGTGTTGCGCCAAGTGTTTATTATTTCATTCAGACATTGTAATGCTAATTTTTGAATGTCTAAAGGTTCTAATGTTTTAGTTATTATATACCAAAGCAACTACTGTACGTATTTGTTGGCAACACGAAACTACCAGTATATTTACCTGATAATGCATTTTCAAGGAATATGCAACTAATGTATAGTTTGAAAAGGAGCTCAGGAACTGTGTGCTTTCTAAAAGGTTCTGGTCCCATAATTATTCAATTTCTTGATGAAAAATGTCTGCTGTGGAAGTTATGGATGCAGAGCTCCTATTCTGAAAGGTTTTCGGAGCATTTCGTTGCAAATAGATCCTCTGTTTTTCGGTGTGTTTGTTGGATTGCACCGAAGAGGCGGTGGAAACAGATCTTCACAATAGGAATATCATGCTTTAGTATTTATTGTGCGAAGCTAAGATGAGACCCCAGTTGGGTACACAACTTATAAATGATAGAGGTCATCCTGCTGCCTTGCACAGATGGTGCATCCTGAATGAAACATTTATGCCAGGAATGAGAAATTTAGCCATCAGCCGTTGACAAAAGCATTTACCTATGCCAGTCCGAGCCATTACTTCTCCGCCTGCACTGCTTAAGGATCGATGGATTTGCACCACCTCTAGCCCGTTTGTTCTTTGCTAATGTGCGAAAATCCTTCAGCGTGTATATACACACAGCTCTCGAATCCTGATTCCATTACGTCGATGAATCCCTAAGTAGACTTCCCTGTTGTCTGTTGGAGCAGAAATATGGCGAGTGCTTCCAGTTCCTCGCACACGCAGAATGCTGCACGAATTATCTTGCAAGCTTTATTCGATCCATGGTTTGGATACAAAGACGAATTAGGGGAACCTTTGTGATAAAGCACGCAAATGGCCGAATGACTTGCTTTATTCATGTTTCTATTTTTGCGAGATAAGCAGTGAGCAAAGTAGCGAATAGAAGTAAGATTACATTTCGTTGGACCCAATAACAATAGGAAGCCGGATAATGATGGTGGTTCCAAAATATTTCGTCCGGTTGATGTGTGTGAGGCATATTGTTTCCTGATGTCATTTCAGCTTAGATTTCTTTCACTTCTAACTTGATGGTTGTGAACTAACTGACTTGGCAGCCATACTGAAAAATACTCTTATCCTGCGAAATATGTTTATGGAAATTGTTTTTAGTTATAAGCTTATTATGCTATCAATTAGTTTCTCTGATTAAAAGCTGTGCGTCATACATCCATCTCTACGACATAGTATTTGATAAGCATTTTTATGTTCATGTCTATGGTTGACAAGGGATATGTATTTTCGTTCTCTTCTGGATAAATTTATCCAGACGGCTATCTGCGACATCATTAATGCTGTTGCTAATTAAAATGTGAGGGCTATGCGTGTCTGGACAGTTAATGTGTGCAATATATCCCCATTATAGATATCACATAATTGCGTTTTATAGGACTCCTGCGAATGCCAGCTATCTGCAATGCGTAATAACAAGCGATGCGGATTTGGGTAAAAATCGCTGACAAATTCACCTGATTTGAGTGTCCAGTTACACGTGCTTCAAGCTGCAATAGTGTTGGTACTTGAACCGCAGAATGACCATCAAAATTCCCTTAGCCCAAAATGTTATTGCGTTATAAAGACCACTACTGGCTTGATATTATCCAAGTTGGTAAACTTTATGAGCTCGTAAAATCCCGCCGAAAGTAAATGCACGACAATAACTGACATTACACACGTTTTTATTAATACTAACGTGAATCTTCCGAGGCCTTCTATAAATCGTTTTGCGATTGGCAAGGATTTGTTTAAGAATGTGTCATTGCGAAGTTTAATTTAAGTAGCATAAGCTTATGAGTTATTTACAATTTTAAAAATCTGTTATAAATTTACTGATTTTTTAAAAAATGATCATGCATTTGTTCAGATAAATTTGAATGATTATAAATGGGGGACTTTGCTTAACGTTATTCGGAAAATAGTTTAGAATTAAGTATAAAAGGATCGATGTACATGTATGTGGAATTTTCTGAAAAGCTATAATGGATTTGCATGCAAGCTAACATTTTTAAGAATGTGTTCTATAAATATGCATTGTTAAACAATCATTGTGAGCGAAATTGTCATGCACACCAAATCACAAATGACGGTTTTATAAAGTAAAAACTTTATGAAAGTTGTATTAACACATATTAATTGAAGGAAATACCGTAGAAACTACCAAAAACTAAATCACAAAAAAATGCATATTATCTGACTATCAGAATGTATCCAGGGAGAGCAGCCAAATTCCTCTTTTTTTTATTAACGCTTTATTCAGCAACGTTTCGGCAACTTTATT
>JAQIXS010004958.1:0-13738 GCA_034700785.1 Rossiulus vilnensis
AAGTGCTATTCGGTAGGTTGTCCATAATAGTGGCTCGTTAAGATTGGTGAACAATTCCTTAAAGTTATCGAGTTGGGGTGGTTGAAACTTTAGTCGGACATTTTCTGCAATTTTTCTTATGGGTAGGGCTGAGCAAACGAAGTTTAAGTGGGACCAGTTTGGAGGAGATGCATGGCACAGAGGTAGAGGTATGTAATAAGGACTAGTTCGCAATTGAAAGACAAACTTTTTGATTGAAAAGGGTATGTTTAGTTGAAAATAGTCCCATGCAGATAAGGAGTGTTTTAGAATCTCTTTATAAAATGGGAAGTGGGTAGAGTTGTTGATACGTGTTAAGATTTCGGCGGTATATTTATTATAAATTGATTCCATGACAGTTGTGGCCAGTTCGAGAATTTGGACTTGGGAAAGGGTGTGAAGGGTGGTATTGTCAGTATCTAATCTGTTTTCAGTTACTAGTAATATGAAGTTAGAGAGAGGATTATATTTGTTTGGAGGTTTGCTCAGCCAGTATTCGAAGAGGCTCACGGTGATAGTTGATTGGTTATTTTCGGATGCTGACTTAGTCCAGAAGTTAATAGTATGTTGTAAGATCAGCATGTGTATTGGGACAAGTTTAAATTCGTTTTAATGATATAACCGGGGGTAGCCCTATCAAGATGAAATGTTTTCCGAAGAAATTGTTCATGAATGCCATCAAATGGGTCTTTGAAGTTCCAGATCCAGAAAGGGGCATTGTAAGTAATACTTGGAGTGAGCAGGGAGTTAATAAGTTTGATGTGAGTCGGTAAATTATTTAGTTTTTTTCTGATTAATAGATTAAATAGTATGTTCGTTTTCCTCTTTGCAACGACTTTTAATCCATCCAGATGTTTTCTAAATGTGCCATTGCACTGAATGGTTACGGCCAGGTTTTTCCATTGTCTGACCACTTCGATCGCCTTTCCCTCAAAAAGGAATTTGTTTCTAGCGGATCGTCTCGTACCTTAGGCAAATATTAGCACTTTAGATTTTTTCAGGTTTGAGGTTAGCATGTGCCATTTGGAGTGGTTGCAAAAAGTATGACGTCATCCGCGTACAGGAGACATCTGATTTTATGTTCTAAGATAGGCACTCCGGCATGGTTAGAAAGATAGTTTGGTAGGTCGCTCAGGAATATGATAAATGGGAGGGGGCTTAAATGGTCACCCTGTAGCACCCCTGACGTTATTCTGTGAGGGCAGGTGTTCCCGTCGTAAGCTTGAATTTTGACTGTTAGTTGCGCATAAAGTGAGGAGATATTCATTTAAATATGAGGGGGAAATCCTAGAACTTTTAATTTCATTCATAATAGGCTGTGGTTGACAATAGTCTAATGCTTTGGATAAGTCAGCCAGGAATGTATACATTGCTTTTTTTGGGTTTGCATTGTTAGATTTGATTAGTGAGTTTAGAGTAAAGATATGATTGTGAGTACCCTTGCTTTTTAAAAAGGCTGATTGCTCTTCGGGTATAATGTTATTTTCTAGCGCCCATGACATGACTCTTTCTGTAATAATAATAAAATATAGTTTGGCCACTGCGGAAACGAGAGAAATAGGTCTACAGTTGGATGTGTCACGTGCGTCTCCAGTTTTATAAATAGGTATTACTTTCACTCTTATCCACTCCTCGGGGAATTTGTGGGATTGTAGAATATGATTAACAATGCCCAGTAAATTTGAACGGAAAGTTTCTGAAGTATTTTTTAGCATTTCTGGCAAAATGTGATCAAAACCTGCAGCTTTACCTTCGCGGAGCTTTGTTTGTGCCTTACGGAATTCCTCCGCGGTAATTGGGCGAGACCAGTAGAGAGGATCAATAGGAGTGTCATTTGGAGTTGGTGTAATCAAGCAGTTAAGATATGATTTCGTTTTGCGCCATGCTAATTTTGGTGCAGGGATATATTATTGTTCTAGGCTTGTATCCCACCTGTCCTTAGAGATCGGAGGTAGATTATTACTTTTGCCAGCCTTGTATTGGCCCACAAGGTTCCAGAAACTTTTTGAATCAGTAGTCGTCATTATTTTCTTATGCCACAAGGAGATGTATTTAGTTTTTGTTTCTTGGCAGATCTTTTTAAAGGCAAGCTTAGCGCGAATTATGGCAGCTCAGGTAAGGTTATTTGGGTATTTATGGAATGTAGCAGTGCAACTAGAGAGTAGATTTTTGAAGTATAGGCAGCTCTTATTAAACCATGGGGAGTTACGTATTAGTGGTGACTTATTGCAGGAGGAGAACATACTTAAACTCTTCGCGATTAAGACTGAGAATGAGTTGCAGGAAGAAGAAACGGTGGAAATAAAGAAAGCCATCGATGGCATACTTCTGGAAATTCCACAGCTTCGTCAAGAAATCCATAATCAACTCGTAAATTGCTTAAAAACAACAGAATTCAAGGAGTTCCTGAGTTCTTTCATAAAAGATGTGATGGCACAGAACACTTCATATATGGAGACAGTTCCAAGAAACGATGCCACTGAGACACTGTCTGTGAATCAAAGTAAGGATATGTTCATCAGTGATATTTTTAGCAATTCTTTATTACAATTTACAATAAAATGTATGCTTTTTGTGATCTCGGTTTTCTAGATGATGAAAGGCTACAAACAACGTTCAACTGGACGATAAGAGGAGTCCAGAAAAAGTTGGGAAATTGCAAAAAACTGACGTTTTAGATGAAAGCGAGGAATATACCATCAATGCACACGGATTAAAATTCAAGGCGAGGTTAAAGAGTAATTTTAACGTATCCTAGCTGTCTGTAAATCTACACTTCAACACCGAATCGCTGAATAAATCTTCGCTGTTCGTTCTTTGGAGAAAGTACGTCTTAGTGGATCAGAGCAATGGCGTAATGAATTGGGATGTCGTGTTTATTGATCAACCTCGTTTCGGACAAAATTATGCTGAACAAATGACGAGTAGATCGTTTTGTAACCACAATTGGTTCCCAATGTGCGTGCTGCGAGAAACCTTTAGGTACGTGAAGGACGACAACATTTTAATCCGGATCATCTTGGAGCCCATTGCTACGATGTTAAAACATGTTGCATCCACGGACGGCACCATTCTGATGAGGATTAATAATTACTCGAAGAGAAAGCTACATGCCCTGCTTGGAATCAGGCTATTTACGACCAGCAAATCAGTTTACATCAGTGCCAAAGGAGACAGAATGGATGTGGAGGTTTACCTCAACGGTCTTGGAGATAATTGGAGAAGAGGCATCTCCATATTCCCAGCGTTCAGGATTGGAGAATGGGACAATTTGCACCCGGGGCCAATTTATTACAAGTGCCAGGGAGTACTCATGGACCAATCAGACATCCAACTTACTTAAAGGACGACACCCTTTTGATTAAAGTTGTCGTCAAAGTTTTTAATGACCATTAATGTTAACGAGTGTCCAGTTGTAAAATCAATGGACACCAATATAAACAAGACGTCATTTTTATGTACTGTGTAATTAATTAGTGAAGGTATATCTTCATGACAGAAGTTTATCTCCGTCCAACATGTTACTAAGACCAAAAAGTAACAACAATTTCCACACTGATTTCAAGTTAAGTTAGGGGACTACATGAAGCATAACGCAGTCTGTATAATATATTGGAATAAAAGTGGATTTAGGTGAAGAATCCTTCTCTGTTAATTTTTATTAATTACATTTGTAAAGAATAAAATCATATGCATTTTAAATTTATCACTTGTTGTCCATTGGCATAGCTAGGACATATTTCTGGGGAGTGTCACAGCCCCTAATCATAGGCGGATCTAGGATGTTTTCAAGGTTGGGGTGGGGGGAGGTCACGAACCCTATTTTGTTTGGGAGGGGAAAAGGAAACACGCCGTAGGCAAAAGTTTTGAAAAAATTACAATCGAAATGTATTATTTTAGATAAGAATTTTACGAAAAATGTTGCACGTAAATGGTAATATTTTTAATACATTAACGTCGCAAGCGAAAATTTAGAAAAAGTTAATCAAAATCTAGGATTTTAGCATATGGTTTTGTGCAAAACTTTCTTACAAATACAATTTTTTAAATAATAAAACGCTTTAGAAAAAAATTAAAAAAGCTAATTTGAAAGTCAGAGATTTTACCCTAGAATTTTTTAATATTACCATTGCAAGATACCATTACAGTCAACTCTCCGTAATTTGGAAGTTTTGGGAGTAAATGCTGAAAAAAAATTTCACTTTACGAGTTACGGAGGAGTGGCTATTTGTACCTAAGTGAAAATGTTTTGGTTAAAATAGCTGTTTAAAATAGTCTTTAAATGCATTTATTTCAGGCAATTATCAGAATATCAGGTTAATTATATCACAAATGGAAGTCAACAACAAAATAATAAATATATATCACATGATATTTACAAAAAATATGAACGAATATCGGCTTGCTTTTTAGCCTTGAAGCTTTCGGCGGTCCACGAATCGAGGTATTGACAGAATACGTTGAAGAGGACATTGTGGCGGGCTTTATAGTGATAACAGAAGATTAAAAACAACAAACAAATCTTATGTCTCAGTGGAGAGAAAT
Source organism: Rossiulus vilnensis (assembly GCA_034700785.1). Taxonomy (NCBI): domain Eukaryota; kingdom Metazoa; phylum Arthropoda; class Diplopoda; order Julida; family Julidae; genus Rossiulus; species Rossiulus vilnensis. The sequence continues at coordinate 4,564 of JAQIXS010004958.1, forward strand.
TGTCACGATTTGGGCAATTGAAGTCAGGTGGTCAATGCGACAACTTGCGAGAACACGCCTACAAAAACACATGTTTTGCCGCTAAAAACACGAAAACATGTGACAACGCCGATTTTGGATGCATTTTAATGTACCGTCCACAAAATATGTTTAAAAATTAGCGGGCTCATTTAAAATTGCCAATTTAAATTTTTAAAACAATGAAATTTTTGGAGAAATTTTCCAAATAAGTATCCGATTTTGATTCCAAGTTACGAGTTACGGAAGGTTTTCCAAATTAGGAGGACCTTTTGTACTGCCAAAGGCACCATATTAGCGAAAGGTTGCCCAAAACCTATTCCACTTTACAAGTTAGCGAAATTTCCAAATTATGGAATTCCATTTTATCGAGAGTTGACTGTATGACCAACACATGATGTCATTATTGGACTGGATGAAGTTTCTTCGCATTAAAATACTTTTAATGACGTTCATATTGAAGTATTTGTACTGTTTAGGTCTGTTCGCACCTGGGGTGAGTCGTTATTGAATTTAGTGTTTTTTATGGTGAAATCTGTGGAACTCGCCCCCTATGACCTCGGATGCCCTTATGTTCCAAATTCCCGCCCCTTGTGATTAACTGAAGGGCATCTTCAACCAGTAAAATAAATATTAATTTAAGTAAGGAAATATACATTCAAGGCAAATTTGGAAAACTGGTGAAAAGTTTCGTGGAGGACAAATAACAAGGCAATATGTTTTCCAGGCTGACAAGCATGCCATGAAAAGAACTGATTAAAACTATCAATATTGCTAATGCTGGGTGTTCATTTGATATGTTAGCTTGATAGTAGCCATTCCCCACTTGGGAATGATTGCAGATGGTGTGTCCACTGCAAATGTTTGACAGTCGAGAGTTTGTTTAGAGAGGAAACTGGGACATTGACTCTCAGAACCCTGTCCATCGATGTCTTACAGATCATCTTGCTCTATGGTTCCGATAATTCTGTTTTGCCACATCCATTAATAAAAGAAGACTGAAAGGACCATCGATTTAGACGTACAAGATCACGCTTTACAAATTTCCTAACGAGATCGGTTTTCGATGAACTTAAAAGAATTGTTCAAGATCTATTAAGATGACACCATTGGATGCTACGTGCATCACTTACTATGCAGTGTCACTATCACATTTACCATTATTTCCAATTTTTAACAAGTTAAAGTGGGTATCCACGTTCCGTGAAACAGTGTATTTATTACACAGGTTGGAATTGTATCTCTGTGAGATACACGAATATACTCATATTTCGCCTAATGGCTTAGATTGGTTCCTGGAAAGTTAGATGTAAAGCGAAATGATGTATGGCGTAACATGTTCTGATTACAAATACATATGAATATTATTGGATACGCTCCTAATCTCATTAAAAAATAGAAAAAATAAATAAACAATAGATAAAAAAGCTGTTGGCTAAAAACGTATACATTTAAATTTTATTTAATATCAAACTAATATTTAATATTAAATTATATAGTTTTAAAGAAGAAGAAAATTAATAAATAATACTTTAACAAAAATTGTGAACAGTCTGATGATTCACATGCCACCATTGCCGTAAGATGATTGGCTTCGCTGAAGTTAGCTCTCATAAATTCAAATTAACCCAGTACGAAAAATTAACAAGTTTTGAGTTGCTCATCCTTTTAATTTTAAAAAATGTGTAAAAAGAGTGACCATTTAAGATTATAGTGCCCTAATGTAAATGTTTCCATACGCCTCAAAGACCCACGCTCTTTCGAGTATTTGTTAGAAAATACCAGCTTTCATTATTTTAGCTGTATAATGAACATTACAGGACGTAAAATGAAACATGAACATAAAACTAAAAGGCCGTATAGCAAAACGGCTGAATAAGGTGATATGAGTGTATAAATGTCCCCTTGGCAGGTGTCCACTCTCAGTGGCTCGGGGGAGAAACTCTCCGAGAGCACTCCCAGTACCGTTTCCACCCGCGTTTTTCAACTCTTGAGAGGCACACCCCTTGCTTAACTTTATGTAGAGGATAATTTTTTTCCATTTCAATCTTTAAAATGCAGTACTTAAAGCATGCAGGCCTATATCACCGGATGTCATTATCGAAAACAAAAAGAGTTAATACAAAGTAACAGTTTCCGGCAGTCTACGAACACGCACTGTAGGTAGTTGAAGTAAATTTCGCCGAAAAGTTTTTTATTCAGTCTAACTTAGAAGTTCCCAATTAACATTTTCTTCGCATTACTGTTAATATTCCCGTCACATCAGCTAGTGCAATCCTTCGCGAATATCAAGAAGCTGGCTTTTATTATTGATTTTAAAAGGCCGTGTTTGGCAGCTACCGCACGTAGGACGCACCAAAAGTGCATTTAAATAAAACCAAAACATGTCTACATTCAAACGGAATTTCCTTTTAGCGTAATTTCTCTCCCCTCCTCCCTCAGGAAATTACATGAAATGTGAAAATGTCAACATCCTTGCATATTTTAAATTCTTCGAGAGTGGAATTCCAGAAGAACTCCCGGTGAAGTTCTTCGAATAGCAACTAAGCTTATTCCTAAGCATCGATCACCAACACCGAAGTCCAGAGAAACCCCGGAAATTATCGTGCAGAAAAGCGATCGCATAAATGCGGTTCCTACCAGGAATAAATCGACGACGAAGACGGCCTTCCAGGGGTAAAACTGCTCACCGTAACTTAATTGCAAAATTCACAATCGGAATTAAAATCGGGCGAGCGCTATGGACGTTCATCTTCCAAATTGACCGAACAGCGAAAAGAATATCGGTTCGAAATCACGCGTCCAGGGGGCGCAATCTACCGCCTCAAATATCGAACGCCACACAAAATGGCGGAAATTATGAAGGACAGCTACATCTCATCAGGCGCTAAATTCGAAAAAAAAAATACCAAAGTCAGATCATCGTCTCTCATCATGGTGTTTTTTGCTAGAGTTGCCTAGGTAGAGCGCCCTAGCAGAAGTTTAGAAGTGTAGGCTACTGCCTTGTATGCTAGAGTGTACATAGTGTAAGCTAGTCCAGTCTACACAAGTTGTAGAGCGGTCTGCCTAGACCTGCCCTTTGACTCTGTGTACTCTTCCACTGCTCCTGAAAGGGTAAAATCCACAGTGGAATTCTATACGGAACTTTCTTGATTTTGCTCTGAATAACTCATTCAAGTAATCTACCAACGCACTTTAGATACACATCAACAAAGGCACTTAATTACCACTTAATTGGTTGATGAGTAGGATGGGAAAGCGGAAGTGAGGATGGAAGCGATCGTTGCAATGAGAAGATTCTCAAACATGGATTATGCGCGATGGCCGGAAAAACGCATATCCGCAAAACTAAAGGTTTTCAGCTGCTTCTAGTCTGGTTTTAATGGCCCACATGATTGTATCAACTAACGAATGCTAGCCAATGGCTGAAAAACCAGCGCTAATTACGCCTCAGGGTGTATCTGAAATGCATGGACGCCAAACTATGGAAAATTGCTTTTAAAAAGGACTACCATGCAAAATTCGGTTTTGATTTCTTAACATAATTGCTAAATTTACTTTCCCCGATAAGAATTGGTCGTCCACTGGGGTTTATAATTAAAAAATGTACAATTTATTAATTAAAAAAATTAAGAAATTTGAAGGGAAAAAAGTATCAACCCGCAATGCATGGTTGTCATGCAGGGAAGTCCTATTTTCTGCAGGTACGTAACGTTTCGTTTTTCAAATTTCTTAAATTTGTTTATAAATAAACGGTACATTCTTAAATTATAAACAAAAACTGGGACCTTGTTTTTGCTTTATTTTGTTTCACATTTTTGCATTTGCCACACATTTTGCACATTGTTTAAATAAATATACATGCACATTTGGAAAAATCTGTTACGAAACTTTCTAAAACGTGGCTTCCCTGCTTGGCAGCCCCGCATTGCGGGTTGCGTAACGTATTCGCACTTTCACATTTTTCAAATGCAATTGCTTATTATAATTGCTGAATTTATTTTCCCGAATGTATAATTTATGTATATAACTTGAGAAATGAGAAAAAAAACGTTACAAAACTTCCGAAAACGAGGAATCCCTGCATACATCCTCGCATGCATCTTTGTTTTTTTTCTTCACATTTCTTACATTTTTCTTCATAATTAAACGGGAGATTTTAAAATTATAAACCAAAGCTGAAACCCTAATGGCCGACATATTCTACACTGGAGATAGTATATTTAGCAATTATAATAAGTATTTGATGCAAAAATGCACGGATAATATTTTTTTGCATTGTGGGTATGCTTTTAGCTCCGCTTTAAACATTTAATCACAGCGCTCATAAAAGAATTACAAGAAACCATTCCAACGCGTACTTGCTTTATTAACGAAAGCCAAATAACAACAAGTGTCCAGACCCGATGGCATCGCTTGGGAATTGACTGTAAAACGTCAGCGTGTTTACTTATTGACGAAAGCAATGATGATGCGTTTTGAGCGGTATGAAGTTACTCCAAATTAAGAAAACTTCAGACTGAATTCGGGATTAGCCAAGCTGGGATTCAGGAGTTGGTAAATAGCAAATCACTTGTTCCGGTTCCCGGACTATTATTTATAAATCAACAAGTATATTTTTTTAAACGAAGAAATAAAAATGAAATAAATCGGCGATGTTTGCATGGCACTTACCTACTGGGTGGTAGGCGTTGTTCACATGCAGCCATAACAGCACTACCAAGACTTCTCTAACAGATAGACATAAGGCAGCAGGTCGAACTGATCAATTTTCGAGTGATAGCATCAGTATGATATACATGCACATTTATTCTAAAATATTATCGGAGGATGGTTCAATAAGTTTTTTCGTAGTTTGCACCGGTCCAACAGCCCAGTCATGGGTCATTTTTCGCCGACATCCGAAGTTTTATTCTTCCTGTTGAAGTTGTGACTCTTTCTTTTCTCTAGACCGCTTAAAATAGCAGCATTTTTGGGTGAAGCTCTGGTTGGATACACTCTGTGAGCTGTTGTAATAGAAGCTCACGGAGACCTGGCTGTTGGATCTCTGGCAACCACAGGAAGACAACACGTTGGACGTTGAATCTTGCAAACTGGTGGATTTGCTTGTTGCTTGAATCCGGCACATCTTTAGCGACTGTCCCCTTGCCTGCGCCCAATAAGAAATGACAATAATAATAAAAAGCTGGAACTTAATTTTCATGACACAAGTCATAATCAGTCGCAAATGCAATATGTATGTACAGTGGAAGCTCGGTTATTCGAGGTAGTCGGGACCGTGACTATCTCGGATAATCGAATTCGTCGGATAATCAAAAGTGAAAAAATCAGCTCGAGACCTAGGTTAGTCCAAGTGCTTAGATAATATCGACATTTATATTCTTTACATGCAGGGTTTTTTAAAGAAATTTTGACTAGCCTATGTCTTTTTCTTCAGAAACGTTCGCATGCGGACCATACAGGGTGAGTCATAATAGTGCGCCCCTCCTCCTCCCAAAAAAATTGCTGAAATATCGTACATATGTGATAATGGCATTAAATAGGAAGTGATGAACGAGTAATCGAAATGGCATCATCAAATCTCGTATTATAGTAATGATAGAGCAAATATTCCAATTAAAAAGCTATAGAACATGATCTAATACCGATCCACGATGGTCCATAAAATCGATGGTCGTCTCATTTTTCTCTAATTACCGGAAGTGGCAGCACAGAATTATCGGTACCAAGTAGCACACTTATCAGTAAGGCACTTAGGCTTTGCAGGGAACCGGAAACAATTTTCTTTCTTTGAGTTTCTACGCAGCAACACGAAACATGGTTAGAAAAATTAGTTCCCCTCCCCTCCCTACCGCCTCATGCAACGCTTTGTAACAAAATGTAAAGGCCCCACAACCCCTTTAGCGTAGTGTAATTTTTGGACCATCCCATAGGGCTATATTCTTATTTTTAATTATAATGCCTTCATTATAGCTAAATTTTGTTTAGATAAGAATACATATTCGACTTTCACTTACAGAGGTACGCCTCCTCAGTTTGGGAAAGTTCTTGACCAGCTTCAACTTCTTGAGGCACCGGCAGAGGGCGTCCCTGACGCACATCCGGAAGGTCTTGGCCAGGAAGCAGTAGAGCACTGGGTTGGCGGCGCTGTTGGAGTGTCCTAGGACGAGTGCGAAAGGCAGGAGTGTGGTCAGGGTCCGGCGCAGCCAGGCGTCTTCGCTGGTCTCCAGCACCAGGCTCGCGATGTTGTAGGGCAGCCAGCACAAGGCGAAAATGAGGGCCAAGAGGAGCATTATCCTGGCTATGCGACGCCTGCTTCTCAGCACCTTGTTGGGAGGATGCCTGCACATGGTAATCGTTTGGTTTTCGCCCTCTCTGCCCGTTAGGGAGCAGCCTATCATGCTGTAGGCCCAGACGATCACGTGACCGGGTATGGCGAACATCAGGACGAACAGGACCGACGAAAAGAGCAGCCTGTCCGATTGCCTGGGCCACTTTTCGATGCAGAACAAAAAAGCGTCCCCCGTGTGGGGCAGGTAGTAGCCCTCCGTGGTCCTCACCAGAAGCACGGGCACGAAGAGGGCCGCGGACACCAGCCAGATGCCCACGATGGCCTTGATGGCCAGCGTCCGAGTCATGCTCTTGCGGAACTTCATCGAGTGGCGGATGGCCACGAAGCGGTCGACGCTCACGGTGGTCAGCGTGAAGATGCTGGCGGAAACGGCGACACCTCTCAAGGAGAAAAACACATCCACGTTTTGAAAGGAGCTCATTGCTAACATTCATTCATAACATTATTCAATTTTTGTATAAATAAACGGGGCATTTCCAGTTATTTAGAACAAATGTAATAAATAATGGAAACACTTTTGACTCAGCCTTCTTTTTCTTTTCCTGTGATATGGAATTTTTATAAAGATGTTCCTTTCAAACAGAAATCGATACTCTTGGAAATTGGTTAGATAAAATGATGGAAATGCTTGTACAGCTGTGTATCAGATTCACATTTATTTACTAATAGGATCTTTCTATCTGTATGTTTGCAGTACATTACAAATTTGCGAAAATGAAAAGATGTTAGCTGGACGTATTCTCAATAGCATGTGTCCTCGATCCACTGACGGCACATAGCTTAGAAATAAAATATGCACTTGGTAGTTTGAGAACGATATTTTGAATTAAACATTCATTGGAATTCCCTCGATATAAGCAAACGTCTTGAGTGCGTCACTGCATGCTATATTTAATTGTATATAGATTATGCGTCTCATTGAAGAAGAAGCATCGAGGGAAATTTCATTTATGACTATTGGTAGATCGGTTAGCATAACGATAATGTTAAAGGAAGAGAGACTGGACCCCATTACTAAAATACGTAAGTTTGCCCCTACTGAGAAACAGCATTGAAGGTTTTTGTAAGCAATATTAGCTAACTGAAAGTGGGGTAGGAGAGCTCGTGCCCCTTTGTCATCAATTTTTTGTCAATATATATATATATACATATATATCTATATATTATAGTGAGAAACAAAATATGGGTTCTCTTTAGCTTGACAAAAAATTGATGACAAAGGGGCACGAGCTCTCCTACCCCAGAAGGCCACTTTCAGTTAGCTAATATTCATTACAAAAACCTTCAATGCTGCAATATATCAGTTTCATATATCATATATATCAGTTTCAAAGCCTACAGTATTTTGTATGTATTTATGCTGTTTTCTAATGAAAACACAGTTTCTTTCAAACACAGTACATGTAGGCCTGCCTACTCATAAGCCTTAAAAATAATTCACTGGTTCATCAAAATAGAAAATACTCTCATACCTTGCTATACAGCCGCTCTTTATACGGCGTTTCGCCATAACGCATTTTTTTGTTGCATGGCCATGTCTCATTTTACGGGCTATATTGATTCATTATGCGACCAAAAATAATGAAACTTGGTAGTTTCTAACATAAATACATGTACTTGAAAGTACAAACATTTAGGTCACTAAAATCTCCTATGGCCACTCGCTTCTTCACACCATTTAATGGTGTAACCCTGACCATCATGTTGCATTAGGATGAGTAACTCTTAACTTGATATTTTTTTCTGCTGCGTTAAAGTAAATTTGTACTTTAAAAGCAAACTTCAGTTAAGATCAGTGACGGTAATGGTGTAATGCGAATCTTCATGCAGTCTGTTCAAGATTTTTGTTATAAGTATTTTTATTATGCTTCTTTAAAAATAATGCATTAAACAATGGTTTGAAATTAATTTATATAGGTTTGTATGCAAAAACATGTTTCTCTATACAGCCTTTCGCTTTACAGCCAACTTTCCAGGAGCCTATCTAGGCCGTAAAGTGAGGCATGAGTGTATTGGTTCATTTGCTACAACAGCAGAAATAAATGATAATAAATTATGATAAACAACAATGCTGACAATCAGATTAATCTAGTCTAGATCATTCCTACTATTTGGGACAGATAATGTACGATAAAATGATAAATGTACCTCATGCAAAGAGAGATGAAAACCTCTCTAAATTGTACAATATATAATAAAATGCCGTCTAAATTTGGCAAAATCAATAATTCGATACCATTTTGGTAGCAGTTCACGAAATTCTGCGACTGACAGCCTGACAGTCGGAGTGCGAATACCTGTATCCAATAAATAAATAAATCACAAAGTCGTAATAATGCAGGTTACCTTCCATGTAAGGCACCAGCTTGCAACTGATGATTCCGTAGATCCATGGTCGGTAAATGTTCGTGGCGATAGCCATGGGCATGCAGATCAAAGTAACCAGCAAATCAGCGACGGATAAATTCACCAGAAAATAATTGGTAATGCTTGAAAGGAAAGGGAATGAACATAATTTAGTCAAAATGCTCCCTTAAGTTGTTGGGCTTGAAATTACGAAAACACGCTCATATACATTACATTGTACAGTCGAACCTCGATAACTCAAAGTCCCAGGGGACCCCCAAAAACATTTGACTTATCCGAAGTTTGACTTATCTGAAGTTACCTCCCATTCCTCTCTACTGGCACTTAAAATGGGTCGACTTGGTTTAAATAGTTTGATATATGCCATAATACTATAGTTGTACGCATTTCAATTTTTTAATAGCCGGTATTAGTAGGGTATGTCGCCACATGCCCAAA
>JAQIXS010004959.1:0-13735 GCA_034700785.1 Rossiulus vilnensis
AGCAAGAACAGCCTATGGATGTGGATGTGGAGGGCAACGAAACAGGAGATGGAAATGAAAAGAAGCTGAAAGTGAATAAAGAAAATGAGGAAAAGAAGGACGAGAAGATGGAAGTTAATGATGAGAAGACAGGTATGTACGTTTTGGAAGCTTCAACAGCGCTTTCTTGGAATAGTTAACTCATTGGTTGTTATCTTTTCTGTAGCAATAACGAAAGCTCTTGTCCGCCAAGATGATGAAACATACGAACTCGTGAACGTGTCCACTAGCTTGACTTCACAGTGTCGCCAGGTATATCGTAAGATAGCACACACCACAAAAATCGATGGCTTCCTCGAAAGGCGACTACAGCTGAAGTTGTTTCAAGAGCAAATGCGCAATGGCAAGCTTGCCACTCAGAATGGCGTGGGCAACGCGGATGAGAAGCAGGATGAGGCTCCTTCAACAAAGGCACCATTTAATTTGGTGGCCATCAAGAACCTCACGGCCATCAAAAGAGGCCTCATGAGCCAGCCCAGGCCTGAGATTCCCACCAGCAAACCTGGCACAAGCCTACTGAAAATCAAGCTGGAAGACAAGAAGCCTATCCGGCCACTACCAGTCGTTACCAAGCCTGCAATCCTGTGCCGCAAACCGTCCCTGCCCAACGGTGATGTGATCTTTAGCGCACCAGCAGACAACAGCTTCAAGCTGAAACTTCTGGTCGCCGAGTTCCAGCACGTCAGTAAGAACTACAAATGCTTCTCGGCGCTGTGTCGCAGCGGGACCAAGACTGGGGAAGTGAGCTGCACGTGCTACTCGTCGGTGTGTCGCTACGCTCTCAATCTCGGAGAAAAGTTGAAGGTGGCGCAGGCGCGCGCGCTGGTTCTGCGCAAAGAGAATGACAAAACCGCCATCAAGGCGCCGCAACTGAACAATACCCCAAAGAGCTTCGTGAAGCTGCAGATGCAGGCGCCAAAAATCCCGCCACTGGACCCTGTGCCCCAGCTGCCGGCCCCGGTTGTTAAGGCTCCCCTGTCCGTACCAACTAACAACCAAGTAGCGAACATTTCGGTAGCAAGTCCCATCCCCGTTGCCTCCGTAGCTTGTGCTGCTGCACCACCACCCGATGTTCCTTCTACCGCCTGTGACACAAAAAGTTTGAACTTGCAATGCAACACTTTGACTTGCATTCCTGCAAACGATGCGAAAAGCAATGATCTGCCCGTAAACACCTCCAACGCTGCTGAGGGCTTGTGCGGAAGTGCCTCTGCTAGCGCTTCTGTTATTCCGTCGCTTCTACCACTAGCAACGCCAGTGCAACTTCCCGATCCTGCATCTGCACCGCAGCCAACAACTACAGAATCAACAGCATCACAACCACCTTCAGTTAGCTTGCCAACATCATTAAATGTGTTGACATCATCGGCTTCAACTTGCCCGCTGAACGATCTCCAAGATGGCACCCAGACAACGCCAGAGGAGGATGTAGTGGACGTTGAGAACGTGGCTCCCGTCCCCAATGGAAAACCTGAGTCCCCAGCAATCAAGCAGGAGGCCAATGTTATGGTGCAGAGCACGACCATGGTGACGACTGTCACCACAGTGACCACCCAAAGCACCACGTCCACCATGGTGGAGGCAGCCATGAGCAGTGCTGGCATCACTCCTCAGTTGACCAGTGCCGTGACCACAGTCAGTGCCACCAAGGTGTCATCGGAGGTGTCCCAGGTAGTGACACGCACCACAATTGGCGGTGACGGCGATACCGTGATGGAGACCACCGTGGCTGCGAGGGCCTCGGCTGCGAAAGAAACTTCCTCAACCTCCGTGGTGGTGCAAGGGAAGGCTGCCCAGTTCACTAGTGAGGAATCGACCTCGGGCAAGGTTTACCTGGCCAAAATCACCAAAGTCCTGTCCAACAAAAAGAAATTGGCCACCAAGGGCTCCGTGCCCACTGGCTCCACCTTCGCTACCAAGAGCAAAAAGACCAGCATCCTGGTTTTGCCCCAGTACGAGCTGCGCCGGCTAGCTAGGCGTGGCGGAAACCGTGAAGTCAGTGGCTTCAATATCAACGCAAAGCCGAATGCCTATTCGTGGCCTCTGCCTTGCTCCAGACCAGCGTTCAAGACGTGCTGGAGGTACCGAACCAGTGTGCTGCATAGCTTACATGCTGCCGCCCTCCAACTGCGAATACTCTGGGCCTGCCTGCGCTGGGATGACATGCAGATTAAACCACCGCCCGGCGGCACTAGCACACTGACCACCGAGAGCGAGGTTATCACCACTGAATTGCTGAAGAGACGGGACATCGGCCAGTTCGGCCTTCGCTCGGAGTACCTCGTACGCAGGATCGTAGTGCCCATCGACCTGCCCAGTAGGCCACGAGGTGAGTCTTTAAGTAGGGAGTTTCTCCTAGCAATAAGAATAACTTTTTTGATGCTATATTGTTCACAGTAAATTTGTCAACATTAAGCGTTTTTCAATTAAAATCATGTCGATTAAAAAATTAAATTGGTGTAACGTGGTAAAATATACATTAGTTTTATTGTGAAAACATGTGCATGCATCCATATTAGATTAGCAAAACTGAATTTAGCATTCTAGCTCTTAAAGATTATGCCCCTCAACATAAAGAACGATTTTGAGTTCTACAGTATTTAACATATTATCAAAAAATACCACTAAAGTCAGTTTTATTAAATCCTCAATTCAATAATATTTGAAATGAACTTCTGTGTTGAACCTGTGTTTTCCAGTTTTTGCAACATTATTTTAAATCGCGTTTCTAGTAAAAATGTATAGAGCTCATTATGACAATATTCAAAATTTGTTCGCTTTCCAACATTGCAGAGAAAACCACACCCCAGAGAAGCGGCTTGAGGGAACGCAAAAGGCCAGAGTCGCCACAAAACAAAGGACCCTCGGTGAATGAGGTGTGGGTCCCTGAGGAAGAGCTGGACCTGTGGGAAATCAAATATTTCGGTGACAAGTAAGTTTTATCGGAACAGTCTTTTCCGTCATCGAGTAAAATGCATTCACTTTACAACCAGTTTATTGATCTTTTCATTTTTCAGGTTGGAAAAGCAGCAGCAAGTGCTGCGAGAGAAGGTGGCTCATCATGCTGCTCAGCAGAGCGCCCAGCAGATCAAAGCCCAGATGGAGGCCCAGCTGAAGCTGCAGAGGCAGGCGATGCAACAGAAGCGGTTGCTGGAGTTGCAAGGTGCCAAAGGCACGACCACCGCAACTGGCACCACGCCTGGCACTGGTACCACCACAGTGGCAAAGGTAATGTTCTTTGCATTTTAAGTTGTGAATTGTAAGCAGTATTAGCGAAAACAGTTTTAAGCCACACGTGTATATCGTTTCCAGGTGATTGCCCCAGCCACAGGCACTGTCATTGCTGGTGGAACTACAACGCCCATAAAAGTTGGAGCTTCCAGCATTTTTTCCACTCCGGTGGCGAAGACGTATTGCGGCGTACGCCGCATATTTACCACCAAGGGACTCAAGGCTGCCACTACGATTGCAGGTCTACATCAGTTTATTTCGTTCACGAGTCGTCTAAATGCAAGTGTTACTAGCAATGTTTTGGCGAGAATGCGTACTGATGGTGGTTTTTTTTGTTCCAGGTACCACCCCCACAGCAGCAGGTGCAACTCAACTGGCCGTGACCACCCCAACGACGGGCACCACCAGGCTGCCCATCACTGCTGCTATCCTCCCAAAGTCGAATCAAGTGACGCAGTTAGGGGCTCTGACCGCTAGGAGCACCACAGTGGCCGTTGGAAGCCCACGAGCACCTTCCATCGTGGCTGTACGGACGCAAGTGGCAGGGCAGACAATAAGGCCGGGAATCCAGCCAGCGGCGTCGCCCGCGACACCCGTCCGTGCTCAAATCCAAATCATTCAGAGTGCCACTGGTCAACTGCAAGTTCGTGGACTTCTTCCTGGTAAGGCACTGTTAGTAAACCAGGATGTCTACTGGCATGAGAAGTAATGAAATTAAATTCAAGTCATGTTATTTACTTAAGGATCATGGAATTTTTTCATTTCATCGATTCACCGTGTCCAATTCATCTCAAAAGAATTTTTCCTTTTAATGTACCAATTTTCAGCTGTTTGTTGATTACCAATGTACTGTCATTAGATTGGGATACCAGTTTGTAACTATCTTGAATTTAGTTCTTTTCATAGTTTGTTTATATATGGCTTGATAAAACAGTGAAGCAGATACATATTGTTTAATTTCTGATGTTCTTTAAAACGTGTTAAAAGCTCCGTATTTTAATTTGGAATTTAAAAGAGTACCAATACAAGTAAGCACCCAGTAAACGTACTCCAATCAGTGGGTATCTCGCAGCTCATTATGTTTAAATTCCCTTCATTGCAGGCCAACAGCTCGTTCGTCTTTCTGACGGTAGGCTCCAGCTCATCACCCTGCCGCAGGTTCAGCAGGCCCAACCGGCAGTTGTGACGCAGCAGGGCACACCCACTGCCGTGGCTTCTCCAGCTGTCGCGACGCAGCAAACCATCCAAATTGCTGCAGTTCGACAACCGAATGCTGGCGGACTACCCACGCTGCAGCTGATCGCACCCCAGGGCCAGCAAGCAGGAACCATACAGCAGACTGCTCAGATTCAGGTGCGTGAAAAAATGGTTGAAAGATTGTCAAATGTTTCTTGGTTGTATTTTTCGTCAGGAATGCGAACAAAAGCTATTGGCATCGTGCACTCATTTGTTCACATAGTTGAGGTGCCTACTGGAATAACATGTCCCAAAAATGTCATGAAATTAAATTCAGGTCGTGGAAGTCATGATGTTGACATTGTGTGCTGATTTGCATATGTCATAATTTTGCATCATTGGTTAGGGTGGTCAGGGAAATCAGCTCAAATAGCTGAAAACGTTAGGGACGTTGACAATCTTATTTCTGGGTAGCCCAGTATAGTCCATTCCTGATGTCTCGGCTAATTATTCTAGGTATCTTCAACCCAAGCCACGCTCGGCACAGCCACAATGGCCGCCATCTCTACGCCCCAAGGGCCCAGAATCCTCCAGATGATCAGGCCGCAAGTTGCTGGTGGCCAGCACCAGACCACTGTTCAACTTCAGCCTCAGCTAATCCAGGCCCAAGTTCGCGGTAAGATAACACTCCGAAGTATTTCTCTTGTTTTCTTCACCACATCTGACTCTTGCACTGAAATTTTAGCAGCCAGCCAGCCGGTCTTGCATGCCACCTTGCATTCGACCCAAATCCAGCAGAAGATGTTGGCCGCGGTCCATGCTTCAACCACTCAGGCTAACCCTACGATTGTGGTGCAGGCCTCTGTGGCACCCACTGTGGCCACCCCCGTGGTTTCCCAGGCCATTCAGCATGTCGTTGCAACTTCAACGCCCACCCTAGTAACCCTCGCCCCAGCTGTTACGACTACACCACAGGCTCCCGTGTCAATGCCCATCGTGGTGCCAAAGGTCTCGTCTCCAATGGCTGTTGTGACACCTAAGGTTGCAGCAACGGTAGCTGTCGTGACACCCAAGGTTGCAGCAACGGTGGCTGTCGTGGCGCCCACTCCTACACCGGTCATTGCATCACCACCCGGCATGGCGGCAGTGGCCACCTCTTTGGCGCGACCTCCAGTGGTCGTAACAACACCCGTTGCTGCCGCTACTACCACAGCCGTCCGGCCCATAGCTCCTCAGGTGGTTGCACAAACAGCTACCCAACCTGCGCAGGCATCGGCTATCACGTCGCCACCCGCTAATTCGCCTCAGAAGTTTGTGCTGACGCCACAGATTACCCAACAAAGTAAGTGCGAGATTTCAACATTACTATGCAAGGTCGTGGCATAATTTTTGTGAAAGTTGATTGTTTTGCCCCATTTACTTGCACAGCTGACATTATATGTGTCCAAAATTTGAATAAGCTACCCATGTTGACTTTTAACGAACTTCCTTTTGGAGGTAACAGTGTGTCCTGATTCAGGAAAACTGTCAAATTGCAGTTTATAAAACCTGATGTGCACTAGGCAGAATATGCGGGGTTTTGCTGTTGTCTGTGAAATGATTTCATACGCACAACCATTTGTATTTGATATGTAAAACCAAGAAATGAAATCAAATGCGTATGCATCCCAAAAACCTGGTATGACAACTGTAAGACCCCATTCATTTTTGTTTACCTTATTCGTTTTCGTATTGCTAACTCAAAAAGTGCTTAGTGAGTATATGGTGTCACTTAAGGGAGTTCCCCGCTACAAAATATCGCGAATAATAATCAATCTTCATTTTCTAGTCATTCGACAAGCTCTCGTTAATCCCAACACAACGCCAGAAATCCAGGCCAAGCTCCTAGCTCTGCAAAGGCATCAACAACAGCAAATGCAACAGCAAAAAGTAAAGGAAACGACTCCTGTGTCCGTTATCACTAGCCCCACAAAGTTTGTGAAGAGTGGCAGCGTTACGCCAGGCAGTGCTGCCAACGATCCACTTTCCTCGCCCGTCCACAGTCCGACGTCGGATGGCATGCGCAACCGCATCAAGCCCCTTACTCCAGAACAGAAGGAGGATAACCAACGGTAAGGCAGACTCTTAACTCCGGAGTTGAAGATTAATGAGATTTAACCGGTGTCTGAATATCAAGAATTTTGACTTTTTAGGATGTCTGCCTGCCAGCAAGCCCTGAAGGCCATCTTGGACAAGATCGAAAAGGAGGAGAAAGCGAACCAGCGCAAGCAGAAGCAGAAAGAGGATGCCGAGGAGCGCAAAATGAAAGCAGCCTCCAATAAGCTTCACGCTATATTGTTCAAGCATAAGGAAAGCTTGAAGAAGGACATCCTCAAGAAAAGGGCTTCGCTAGAAAAAGACTTACAGCATCAAATTCAGGTAATTTTTAGTGGTTTTTATTTTTGGGAAATCGGAAATTTTTGGCAGACGTCTGAATCTGTAAATCTTGCATGATCAAAGTCACTTCGAGAAAATCAGAATAGCGGTGACGTCTTAGATTGCTACTTATTGACGTTATGTATAACAACCTTTTTGCAATAAGATGACACTTGTCTTACATTTAAACCATATTTTTAGGAGGAAATTCGGAAAGAACTACCAAAGTCCCCGAAGGGCTCTCCGGCGGTCGCTACCATCGTCGACAAGATAATCAAGCCGCCCAAGAAACGCAAGCTGCCGCTTCCCACCGAAGGCCACCAACTGCCACAGGTGTCGCCGCCCAAGCCGAAAAAGCAGAAACTGATCTCCACCGGCAAAATGAACAATGTGGGTCGCTCAAAACTCACCCCCAACACGGTGTCACGACCCACGTACACGCCTCACAGCACACCAAACACGGTGCCCACGACGGCAAAGACTGTGGACGCGGTGTCAGCTGCACCGCACTCTCTCGGCATGCCGGTGTCCACCGCCACCCAGATGATGGCTCAGAAGGAGAAGAAGCTGTATTGCATTTGCAAAACGCCCTATGACCAGAGGCGGTAAGTCGTCTATTTCTTTCTTACGTTCTTTATATGGGACTTTGCAAAAATATGGTAGCATGATCCCTACTCGACCGCGAACACCCGATTCATCGTGCAGGTAATTTGCGAAGCAAGCGAATTTTGTTCCATGAAATTGAAAATTGGGGCAGTCGAAGTCCACCTGTATTGTAAAATAAATGCAATTCTTGGTGTACAAGTATTAATTTCTTCAAAATCTGTAACAAGCATGTTTTGAAATGAATAAAATCATGGTTGGCTCGTATCCTCGTGCATGCCTCTCCGTTCAGCTTGCCCAACCCTAAGGCCTGTCCTTTTCCCAGGTTCTACATTGGTTGTGACCTATGCTCGAACTGGTTCCACGGGGAGTGCGTGAACATCTCCGAGGAGCAGGCCAAGCACCTCAACGAGTATGTGTGTGAGGAGTGCAGCAAAGCCAAGGATAACAGCTCGGAGGAACTGTACTGCCTCTGCCGGCAGCCGTACGACGAATCTCAGTACGTCCCGTTGCCTGGCCGAGAGGGAATTCTGCGCAGAACGCGTTTGTGACCCACCTCACCGTTTCTCTTTGTAGATTCTACATTTGCTGCGACCGCTGCCAGGACTGGTTCCATGGGCGCTGCGTGGGCATCCTTCAATCTGAGGCCGACTCCATCGAGGAGTACATCT
This sequence comes from Rossiulus vilnensis, assembly GCA_034700785.1. NCBI lineage: Eukaryota > Metazoa > Arthropoda > Diplopoda > Julida > Julidae > Rossiulus > Rossiulus vilnensis. The sequence goes on from JAQIXS010004959.1 coordinate 8,136, forward strand.
GCCCGAACTGCCAGGGCAATTCCCGGATCAACAATGCCAACCTGCGCAACTTGGCCCCCAAGGACCTGGACAATTTGAGGAGGCTGTTGAAGAGTTTGCAGGTATGTCGCGCACAAGAACTGCCTCTAAGTTAGGTATTGGATTGCCGGATGCTGAACTAGTTTTTATCATTGCCACAGACCCATAAACAGTCGTGGCCGTTTTTGGAGCCTGTGGATCCATCCGATGTCCCTGACTATTATCACGTCATCAAGGAGCCAATGGGTAAGTAGTGTTTGAAATATCAGCAGCTTTAGGATCGAAATAAGTCGTGTTTGACGACGTTATAGCAAAGGTCTTCCTTAAACTTTTGAGGAAGGAAGGCCAATCACCTTCTTATAGCTAATAACTGAAATAAAACATTGCTTTGATACATGTACATGCAAATGAGGTTACATTGCTTGTTTGATTTTGCTTCTGCATAATAATAGAACTTCTTGAAATCAACTCCAACTTGAGCTAACTGTGAAGCTAGCAGCTTTCCTGACAAGTACCATTCTCGAGGTCTTCAGTCTGTTTGTTAATCCACTTCCATTCGCTTGCAGACCTCCAGACGATGGAGCAGAAGCTCAACAGCAGACAGTACGAGAAGCTGAGCGACTTCATAGGCGACATGACCAAGGTGTTCGACAACTGCCGCTACTATAACCCGAGGGACTCGCCTTTCTACCGCTGCGCAGAGTCCCTCGAGGCGTTCTTTGTGCAGAAAATCAAAGCATTCCGCGAGAAGCTGACTTGATGCGCCTAGGCCCTTAGAACCGACCCCCACTTGGGTTGCCCAGCTGCAGTACACGTCGCAAGGCTGAACCAGGCGTTCTGTTTTTGTGCTGCAAGTGGAGGAGCTGCCACTCTGCGAGTGGAGCCATTATAGTACAAACCCCATTTCGGGAAAGACGCACACGCGCAAGTGCACGAAGTGTATCATGAAATATCATCCCCAGCTATTTAATTCCGATGGTCCCGTCTATCACGATTCATCCTTCTTCCCCCCACCCCCTTCCTTCCCCCACTGACATCTCTCATCCGTATGCATGTAAACGAACTATCGTTGACCACTAACACCTTACCCTGACCTGGCGCGCAGCCTCACTGTAATTTTGTACATAACTGCGTTCGTGAGAGGATGGGCTTTTTTTTTTTGCATGAGATGGGCCGTCAGGATGGCAGCCGCGCATTTCTCAGCACTCGGGTGCTTGTAGATATTTTTTCTTTCGTTTTTCTGGTGCGCCCCATTGATATTTTTATCACAGACCATCATTTCGTTGTTTTTTTATCATAATTAATTTGCCCTACCTGCTGTATTTGTCATGGCCGCACTATTTATGTATTTGCGCGCTATATCTGCTCAGTTTCATTAATAGCGGGATCCACCAAGATGGGCAAACTTGGTTTCCCAGGTTTTTCTCCTTGGCAGAAGCCAAACCCTTTCTTGGTTTTCGAGATATTACTACGAAGATTCCCTGATACTCTGAAGGGACGTAGGCAACATGTCCTTCGAACGGTATATTTCCGTTGAAGTTGATCATTGATCAGGACATGTATAAATGACGACAAGGGAATCGATGATTTCATAAACATTCGCTCCTCATTGATCTCACACTGATATCCACGTTTACAAGCTTTTTGAAATAATTTCCCATTGTCCTTGTATTTTGATCAGGCAATTGGGAACCAATTTGCCAGAATAGTCAATCAATTGGGGCCCTAGTAACTGCATTACAGCGGTCTTGCTACATCAACTCATTTAGGTTCACAGTTTCTGAAACTGAAAGGGTTAAGAATTCTTCGTTTACCGGCGTCATGGTGTATCCCGTCATTTTTTGCTTACTGCGCAGTGTTCTTGGATGATTGGTAACCAAGATGAGCAGCCCATCTTATCGACTTTTCTTGGTAAATTACCCGTTTTGTTTGCAAATGAAAGATAAACATTCGCACTGGAGAGGAACCCAGATGTAAAAAGAAATTAATTGTGTAGATGGATTCTGTTCCCTGAAAAATTCGATTTTTTTTTCGAATTGGCTTTCAAGCTGTTCTGCTTGAAACTCCGGAATTAGGGGAATTCGGTCAGGTGGCTCTAGCTGATTTCCACTGTTTGGCAATATTTGGGTTAAAGTGTATGCTTTGATCACACTAAACAGAAACAGAATTCTACATCATTTTCGTCATTTCTAAGGTTGATTTTGAGGAAATTAATTTAGAAGCATCCTTTAGCGCAAGTGAAATTTTGAAGCTAACATTTGTATTCGACAGCATGTTAATAAAATATTAAATTTGACATTTTCTACTCAGCTGAGAAATACTTCATTCGTACAGAAAATTGTTTCAGATATAGTAGGCACACAGATGTGAAGCATTTCTTACATTGGCTTCAAATTGTGCCTACCACCTTTGGGGTTTTGCTGAATCCGAATTCCCCTAAAGGCTCTAGGAACGTCCTTCTTACATTCGCTTTATCATTGCTGCGTGCATCCCCAATCCATCTGTTGGACTATGATCAGCGCGCGTGGCATCCTAAATTTCTTTGTATCAAAGCACCATCAGCCCACCTTTCAACCCCTCCTCTCATTCTTCACCCGTTTGTATCGCGCGAACTCCATCAGTTGTAACGACAATTTTTCTATCATTTGGCGAAAGTGGGTCTTTCGCCTGCCGAGGGCCAATTCTGTGCTTGTTGTGCGTCGGTGGGTACAGGAAATGACACTGGTGCTTCAAAGCGACGCTCCGGCTATCAATGTGGTGATGAACCCGCGTACGTGAATCTTTGCAACTGGGAAACAGTGATAACGGACTGCAAAGATACTCGGGAGCGACCCTCAACCAGTCGGTTGGAAACTGGCGTCGCCCGGACATTACAGCGCGAAGGATCACCCTATGAGCCGCAGTACAATTGTAGCGCCATTTTGTTACACGATTAAGTTGGATAAAATACAGTCACATTGGGCATTTTTTTGTCTGAGTACTCTGCTGTAACCACTTTTTTTCTGCATTTTCACGTGCAGTGGACGTTTTTAACAGATTTAGGACATTTTCACATTCTTGGACAAGAGTTGCATACATAACGCCATTATTTACATGGCTATTTTAAAAACGTTTCCAATACCATTCTTAAAGCTTTTATAATCGATACGAATGGGTTTTGCACGCAGTTAAAATTTCTAATTTGCTAATTTGGGAGTAGTTTTTCTGCAATCTAAAAGAACCATCCATTTCAGATCTGGAATTTTTTACGATTTTTAGACCTCACTTTGTTTTTATTATTATTCCACATCCCCCGCCCCCCTCGCATGTTTGGTCCGATTTGAAACATGTGTTCAGACTTAACAAAATGCATAAGCAAATTCATTTATAAGCACCAGATCGATAGTAATACCTATCACAAACACAGTGAGCAGCAAAGCAAAATATTTTTGTTCAGTTTTCAGTCATTTCTTTATTTAATTCGGAAATCGCAGCTGACTGTACCGACATCCCATTTTCTTGAACCCCCCTCCCTCCATGTCTGGCAGTGTTTGGTTCCCTTCCCTGGACGTCCTTTATGGATGACACCTAGGGTCAAAAAATGCAATTCATTCTGAATTGATGTGGCTAACAAAAATAGCACCTCAGTAATTAGCCTCGACTGTCCCCTTCCCAATTGTATTTCAGTTCAAAATTTGTAGTTTCACTTATGTCTACAATTGTGTACACCACTCGCCCCCCATATACCACATGGCATTAATATGCTGACTGTAGGGTAACTAATAGAACAGAACTTGTCTGGCTGTCTATTGGTGAAAGTCAGAAGATTTAAAATTGGCTTCACAATGAAAACGTTCCTCAATAATGTACTGTTGAGCAACTCGTAGAAACATTGAAATATTTAATTGTAGAATATTATAACAGCATATTTACATTAAAGAAACATTTAAGCCGACTTTATTTTTAGCTTTGCAGGCCTAAAAATACTCTTGATGAGGTAGGTGCAGCCAGTGAGAAGTGCAATTGAGGTGATGCTTGCTACGAGCAGCAAATCGTTGAGATCTCCTCTAGGAACACGAAATGCCAGCGAAGTGCTTGGCTGCATTTACAAAAACGGAATTTTTAAATTAGACCAGGGAGCAAAACTCTTAATCGCAAAAAAATGTCTAGCTATAAAGTAGTTCTCTCTAGTCAGTGCCACTAGTCACTCTAGCCAATCCAAGGCACTCACCTCGATTTCATGATATTTAATCCACAGGCAGTCTCGGTGGTCATCTGGACCGCAAATCTCTGTTGTGGTATCGTTACTGATGTTATCCGTAAATTCTGGAGATGGAAAAATAATTATTTTAGTCACGTTCATTAGAATGTGAATCATGATGGCGTGATATGGATACTTGCGTTGGGACTCGCTCTGGCCTGTGCATCGACTGGACACACTTGGGCTTATCCAGTACACCTCTGCGTACTTCCCACTTTTATCTGAAAACGCAGCACTCTGGTACCTGAGGTGAAATGGCAGAATTATGTCGATTTTACTATGTGCCACAGCTGAAGATGTGTTGATGAAAATGTAAACTGTTTGGGGCTCGGAGTCGAGAGCTGCAGCTTCCAAATCAACGCCTAGAGGTACGTAAATCTAAAACGAGACGTGGCAGTCAGGAATTATGCTGCAAAAGATATGCTTGCTTATGACTTTGACTATGAACATATGCCTGGTAAGAAGCTGGATCAGGCTCTTGGAGATTATTGATTTGGTACGGATCTACGAAGGCATCTCTGGGCAATTCTTCTTTAATCAGTAGTTGACAACCACTCAGCGCGTTGGCAATGGCACTAACAATTGATACATTGACTGATAATTCCCTGAAACACGGTTAATTAGCTTACATTTTATGAAAACTGCTTGAACTTGTTCGTGTTGCCTCAATGAACTTGACACATTTAGTTACCTATGAAAGCCACTTTTGAGGACCTGCCTTTGAATTGTCACATTGTAGTGCCCATACTTCGAACTTTTTTTCTTATAATCGACTAATTGGGACGGCGAACCTTGTGCATCATTTTCCTTGCCAAACGTGAAGCCAAAGACGATTATCACGCAGAAAAGCAACTTCATCTTTCAAAATCGTCTCATTTTCCAGCAGACGCCGGAGTCCATCTTGATTTCGTATTGCACTTTACTGTATAAATGTATTGCGCACCTGAATCTGGTTTTTGGCACTTGAATTGAAACTTCATCCGCAAAGACCACCTCAAAAAGTACAGCTAAAATAGGTATAAAATGTGCGGAAAGATGAAAACAGTTGTCAACTCGCAGAAGTGGTCGTTTATACGTTATTTATACGTGAGAAATTTGACCGACAACTGTCGCCAGTGTGCTTCGTGATTCGTCCGGTCCCAGTGATTCACTCGGAAATTTCTTTCAAGTCGCGGCATGCCAATATTTTAACTGTAAGCTATTTGTTACAAATGACAATGCTTCTATCAAAGGATGGACCTTCTACGAAAGTTAAGGTAAGAGCGAAAATATCTCATATCACGCTGAAGCGATTATTATTATTTATTTATAGCTAAATCTTGCAAGCTTACGGGCTTTGAGC
>JAQIXS010004960.1:0-13726 GCA_034700785.1 Rossiulus vilnensis
CGCTCGCCAATAGTAGTACTATGCCGCGTGCACGTGAACGATGTCAACGGAAACGCGCAAAACCCAAAAAGAGGGGGATAAAACCCTAAAATGGGGGAAAGGGAGAGGGCGGGGGAGGGGGAGAAAGAAGGGAATGGAGCATTCCATTCGGCGCACGAGGGGGAAGGAGGGGGGGGAAACAGGAAGCGGAAACGAAATCGTGCGATATCGGAATTGCTGAGCAAAGTACATGGTGATCGCAGCTTCGCGAAATGTTGTATTTTCAAAAACGAACAAACCTAATTTTGTGCAACGTTCTATCTTCGACAACTTGCTTTTTTTTAAAAATTGTATCCGGGAAAAAATATAGTATTTTTGAAAACGTTTTTTTTTTTTATCAAGAAAGACATGACCCCTGGACGCTAGTCTTAACCCTAAACGGTTATTTATTGGCGATACAAGAAGGACCGAAATTTGAAATTATGTCCTAAATGCAACCTGTTGGCATGTATGACAATTTCAAAATTCATAACATCTTGTAAAATACAACCTTATACAAAGTCATTTCATTGACTAACCTCAGATTTCCCTTATCTTTTTGAAAATAAATTCTGTAACAAAAACAATATTTCCTAATAGCAAACATCAAGTTTTGCAGCTGTAATCATTGCAATGACGAAAACATTAGTATTTACAAACGATTTGACTGTCGGTTCCTTCTGTGCAGCTGCAGCAAAATATTTCAGCAATAAATCCAAACAGGATTCATGCTAAAATTTACAAAATCATTTGCTGACAATGCATTCCCAGTAAATTTCCCAAAAACAAACATTAAACTTACCCTGATAAACAAAGTGATATTTCTTAATATCAAGCATCAATTTTATGGAACTAAGGTCATTTCTGGGCAATTGCAATTTTATTTTTTATCAATAAAATAAATGAAAATATTAGTATTTATAAATTGAACGTTGGTTGGATTTCAGTTTACATAGCCTATAAATGCATGCATTATAAAGAGAACGCCAAAGGTGAAAAATTGCCAAAAACTAAGCTTAATTCATTAGCTACATTTCTTATAGGCCTACATAACGTTTATAAATACTGTTAATCAAGGGAACGCAAGAGATATTTGCTATACAAAAAAAGAGCACTCAAAACCCCCCTTACAAATTCAGCGCTGGAGCATATTCATTAGGAATTTCCCTGACTTTCCAGGTGCATACGACCCCTGTCAAAGCGAGTCCATTACGTTTTTCGAATGGCATTAAACAGTGTAACTTAAATTGTATAAGTATTTTTGCTTTAATTTTGTTTTGAGAATTTTAATATTGACAAAAAAGCACGTGTCTGGGGTGAAGGGCACTGAGGTTTTGTGAGCTTACAAGGTTTGAAACATCACACAATCACACACTGAATTATGCCCGACAAGCTGATCTACCAAATAGAGGAAGTGAAATCCAAAACGTGATTTCATTCGTGAAATTCTCAACTTTTAAAACTGGTGATTATTAGATTTTTTTCTCACCGATTAAAAATGTGTTCGCTGTCCACAAACTGCTCCAAATTGTTCCGAAGGGTCATGGCGTTGCCGGGGGATGACATCATGTCCGCTTCGTCGTTTTGTTCTTCGTTCTCATCTTCACCGCCGTCACCTCGCACTTCCTCTTCCTCCTCTTCTGCACAAAAATAAAAATTCAAAATTAATTATCGTTCTGCACGAACACATTGCACGTTCAAATTGGCAAAACTTAAACCATTTTACGAAAACATAAATCGGTTAATGATTGGGATTTTAGCTATGAAAGAAAGAAATGGTAAATGTCATAGCTGGAATTTCATTTTTTAATGTTCTAAATCTGAGTGCCATCGTTTTATTAGCTGTTATAGAAGTTCTATTTGTGCTACAACAACAAATGAAAGTCTGGAACTGGCTGACTGCGACCATTACATATTTTTACGACTATTTGGAGAGCAATAAATATTATAAAGATGGCGCTGACAACAGATTACCTATCACACCTGTTGCGCACTACGAGAACAATAGAACCTTTTCAATACTGTCATGTTCACGAGAGGTTTAGTACCACTAGGCACAGTGTACATTACATTTTTCCTCTTAATTAGAAAACAGTCCAGGAGAAGAAATGCACATGTATTTTATAAATCGATCCCACAGAAAAAATCTGAAGCACAAAATTTAAAGCCTATCACAAATTTGGATTGTGGAAGTAGTGGAGAATTTAAAACTGGTTAGAAGAAACATTGCACATACGCGTTTGGGCTTCTGCTTTTCTCTCACTTTCTCTTTCATATTAACTTATGAAATGGGGCTTTTGTAAATTCCAATATTTAAGATATCGTAAGTGTCTACATGATATGGCAACACAAATGCCTTTTGCATTAATAACGTTTTAGCAAATGGTGTTATAAATAACATGTCAACAAAATTAAGCCTACTTTCTACCGGAATACATGAAGTGTCTATGGAATTAATAACGCAAAATACAAATGTCCGTTGCTTTTACTCATTTGAAAAATAACGTTTGCAATTGGGTCAATAAAGAAATTTTAAGCTTTTAAAAAGTCTATCTTTTATTATGCAATATGCTTATTTGTAGAAAGTAGGCTTCAATTTTATTTACGTGATTAAAAATTGTAAAGGTTTTAAAATCATTGATAAGGTAATGATTTCTCGTTATCACATATTGTAAACACCAAGGTAAACCAGTGAAAGTTACTCCAAGTACACATGTACTTGAAAATTGGTTAAAACACCATTTCGAAATGTAATTAAAGCACCGATGAAAGATCAAGACACAAAAGACAATAGTCAAATGGAAAACATTTCAAATATTAACTAATTCTATAGTTTTTGAAAGTTTAATTTCAATTATACATGTATACGCTGTAATGATTTTGCTGAAGTGAAAGTTCCACATTCGTGACGCTGTTGACTCATCAGTCATAACAACTAGACTTGAGTCAATTTTATTTTCATTTAGCATGCATTACGGTCTACTCTGTCTACTTGCGCAGTAATCAAACGAACTCATGTTACACGCAAATTTTGCACCTGTTAATGCGGTCAAAATGGTTACCGCCACCGAAGAGTAGAATAAATAAATCATTTCGAAAACAAATTTGAGAGCACAATAAGGCGAGGATGTACACCGCAATTGAAATTACACGCGTGTAACATGAATTGAAAAGATTTGCGCACGAATTCATGCAGAATGATAAGCGGAAATACCGTCATTGCAATAATTTGAAACGAGACATTGGAAACGGTTACTTTAGTTGATGTTCAACAAACAAAGATTAAGAAAACCTGGTTAAATGCATAATAGAAAAAAAAATTCAAAATTCCTCAACCAGTTCGAAATCGGTAGGCCTATGTGAAAATTATATTTCAAATATGCACATTTAATTTATATTTCTCATCCAAAGTAATCAGAAAATGTTGCTTAGTACCAATAACTGTTTAAATGTAAAACGTTTTGTGATGAATCAAACGTTTGAGCTAAATGACTAACTGTATGGACAATTTCAAAACAGTTAGTTATATTAAATAGTAATGAGCTTTAATTCTTTCATAAACATTACAGCAATTCAGATTCTAAAAACGGACAGATACCGACCGAGTTGCTGGCTTCCGACTGATTAAACTGAACGTAAAAGGTCCCCTTGGACAAAAGAAGCCTATTTTCACAATTCCACGCAACAGCAAGCCAAAAAAACATTAGAAGACAGATCTTGACTTTATGAAACGAGTGGTCAACAGCATTCTTCTATAACACGCCAACCATAAAATAAAGGACTTATCTAAAACACAAGTAGTTCAAAACTTCAGATGCCATCATTAATTGGCATAAAATTGTCGAAATTAACATCCATTTATTAGAAACAACTTTCACTATGTCAGTTCATTGCCCCCTCTACCTCTAGCCCACGATCGTTCAAATTGTGTAATCCCCCCCCATCCTCAGACGTCGTTTATGTTCGGCCCCAAACATCAAACGTGAGTAGGATGACGAAAGCTCGTCTTTGGGCAATGATTAAGGAAGTGGAGAGCAAGCTGAGCTCCATTCAATCCCAGCACATTGAACGTGTGTTTACGTGATAACGGTCAAGCTCCGGACATTCCCAACATCTGGAAAGATTTGATAAACTACAACCAACAAGCCACGCTACGCTCAAGAGAACTAGTAATTGCGTGGCAAATCCTAGATCCAAAATGAAAAAAAAAACCAACATCACAACAGGCTAGTCCTGTCACGGATGATAAAGAACATTTTTCATACTGGAACGAACGCTTGACCAGCGCAGCTGAATGGACTTCGAGGGCAAAACATTTGCACGAAATCTGATCATCTCATTGCTACGCTTACTAAAAGCAGATTTCTGTCACTGTCACGACAATCATATGCATGTATCTATGGCTGATGTCAGAAACAAACATTTCTAAGCACTAAGGGGTTATATCCATTCATTCATGCTTAATATGTTTGCTATTGTGGCAAGAAAAAATTAGAACAATACTGGATTACAGAAGAACAGAATAAAATTGTTGGTTATATGAGAAGATGGAATTGATATTTCCATGTCTTTCAATATCCATTGAGCGAGGGATTGCAGGGTATCAAATTGAACTGAACTGGAGTTATTGTATTTTGATGTTAGGTTTGGAGATAAATCGTAATGTTCACTGGGTGTTACATTAGGTGGTTGCAATCGTTTTACAGGCAGATGGATTTGAAATGCATTACATGTCGATATTGCCAAATAAATTATCAACTGGTTTTGAAACGTTCTATGCCAGGGACTATGGTTGATGTCGTGATAGTGTAAATCAGCTTTCGCTCACATTGGATAGTCTGTCCAAAAATTGAACAGACTCAGCGAAAACCAATCAAAGATATTCAGCTTATCGATCATGCCTTCCAGTATAAGAGAAAAACCTAGCCGATGGCCAACGGATGGAAAATGAGTCACGAGACAGGAAAGATTAATCGCACTAAAGGATATTGCATTATATTGGTCCATTTGAAATGCCTAGTCTATTCTCTTGCTGAACAGGCTATAGAATCAACCACAAATGACATTATGAGCTATAGGGAGCCATAGAAAAGTTTTTTTTTACAGAAATATTTTGATAAATAATGAAGATGGGACCATTGCAGGCGCAATTCTAGGAAAATGCTTCACAAGTTATCGATTTTGTACACATTTCTCTATATAAACTGTTTAGAAAAAAATTTAATAAGATAATGTCCTTTGGGCAAAGTTATAGTAATATCGAAATCAGAAATAGGCTTAATTGATTTTTAGCGCATTTTCCTCGCCATGTTTTTTAGAATTATATATAACGAAGACCATGCAAAGCGCATTTTTTCTTTAAAAACAAGCACGCCATAAACGACTTTGAACAATAAATGTAAAATACAATTTCTGCAAAATTTCTTCCTAAATTACACAGAACATTACGGTAGGTCGGTTGTACAATCGTCTCATGTCAGGGGATGAGAGATTTTACATTTTGGTTCAGAGACCCAAAAACGAGCCCATTTTGGCAGATTAATTCATCCAGTTTGGGACGGGCTCGTCGCGATAAGATAAGGACTGACTTGACATATGGCTTGATCTGGCTGATTTTGTCCTTTTTGACGAAGTTCATTCATAAACCACTCGCAATTTCGGCACCCCTGGCCTAGAGGGTACGCGAGAGGTACGTGGTGAGGGGCACAAATTCTCGACGTTTGCACAATATTAAATTTCTAATAAATCAGAAAATGCCGCGCACCGACTCACAATTGACGTACGAAAAGCAAAAACCAACCATCAATAAACTGCGAGCTAGATATGGCACCATATTTCATCCGCTTCCGCTTTCGTTGCCCTTGGCCGCAGATGGCGCTGCGTACGCAACTCGACCCAAATGCGTTTTCAACGACATCTGATGGAAGCGGTCGAAACTTGATGGGTCTTTGGAAATGCTAACTGAGCGCAGGTGTTCATTTTTAAAGCGAACTAACTGAAAAATTCAATTTTAAACTGTTAAAGCTCCTGAGAATGGTGCAAGCAAACAGAAATGCGCACGCAATGTATGAAAATTGACTGAAATATGACGTTTTAGGTCGTTTTAATGAATGGACGTTAGCCTGTTCCATGAAGAAATTTTACTTACTAGACATTCTCGTCCAATGTCCAGTATTGGATATTGGATTATGAATCGACGTCATAGGAAATAAGTTATTTTACATATTTTAGAAAATTGATACGGAAAAAGAGCGACACATTAACAGAGACAATCTTTCAGTTAAAAACTGCGGAAATTTAAAACTTCAAAGAATCCCTATTTCAAAACATTTTTCGGTCGCAACAGTGAAACAAGTGACACCTAACCTTTCTAGTTACAAAGTTCAGAAGCCGAGATAGTTTTGCCTCTTAATAATCACATCTGAAAATGTATTTTCTACACTTGCAAAGAAACCGGCCCACCTAAAGATGTTAAATAAATCGATTTCATTCAGAAAGCAGAAATCAAATTTAGAATCGGAATTTACTCGTTTTGTAAACAATTTATTGTTCTTTAAAACGTGTCTAATTTGACTAAAATTCCTCATCAATTGCTCAGGTGAAAAGCCTTAAAACAACAGTAAACCGTTTGATTTTTTTGGATTATCTGCATACCTTTATCATTGTCAAGGAAAACGCTTCTGCAAGGAATACAATATTTAGAGATTAAAGAGTTGCAGTGATAATGTTTTGCATAATTTGTTTGAAGCACGATACATTTTCTGAACACTTTTTGTGAAATTGTGGCATTGCATTTTCAGGTTATTCACCTGGTCAATTCAAGAGGAATTTTAGTCGATTTAAGGTCCATTTGAAAGTGCTTTAAAACGCTCACAAAACGAGCGATTCCGATTTAAATGTGGATATCAGCTTGCTGAACAAAATGCATTTGTTTTTGAATACCTCTAAGTGGGCCTCGCAAGTGTAAATGGCGTCTTAACTAACACACGATTATTGTTCCGTACTCGCGAGTTAAGTCACCCCGAACGTTATTTGAAATTATAATCCTTTGTTGGCCGAGCTTCAAAACAATCTCATCGACAGGTGGCATCGAACTCAAAAGAGTTTCAATTAACCAGCTATTGTTTACGTTCTCAAAACACCGATTAGCGCGAGCTAATCCCGAATGAGATTAACCCCCAATCGAGCTAAACTGAGTTTGGTGCAACTGGGAAGGCTGGAGGCGGTATGCCCAACAAGGTCCAACAAATTTGGCAGAAACGAAAACAGAATTTGCAAACAACGAACCAGTTTACAAGCTCGCAACCACGTGGCTAGAAGGCAACAATGGGGTCGGAAAACCCTGGATTCATCCGTGAACCCTTCGCTTTTTTCAAGAGCATCTTTCCTATATGAATGTCGAACAGTTTCCCTTAATACACGCCATATTTTTTCGAGTTTCGCAACACTTGCACAACAACTGTTTTGGGGACTTGCAAAACTCACGAAAAAGTTAAAAATAGAGCCCTGAGCGGGCGGCCAGGCCTTTTGCGACGGGCCTGGTCTGCAGGAAAAAAACAAAAAACACGATTGACACTCAGGGGTCCGAACGTTGGGAGTCTCGACTAAATTTGGAGCAATTTGGTCAATCGAAGTGCCCAAGCTGGAACCTAGGAGTTGTCCATCAAAACGTCGAATATTTGAGCCCTTACCACCCATCTAGACCATTTGATATTGACCGAAAATGACATCACCCCTCCTCCTCTCAGCCCTATATTACATATCATTGGAGAAATAACCAAAAACATGTTAATTTGAACAGGAAAAACGACCAAAAACGTTTGCTATTTCCACATTTAAATGAAAAGAAATTACAATAGACCAGATGAAGTTACTTGATTTGGACAAAAACATTTCACTTTCGATAGGAAAAATGATCAAAAAGTTTCCTATATCCATATTTTAAACGACAAGTAATGTCAGTAGCTTAAATGAAGTTACTTAACGTGGACAAAAATATGTCAACTGAATAGAAAAAAAGGATCAAGAACGTTTTCGATTTTCATATTTAAATAACAAGAAATGCCAATAGTCCAAATGAAGTTAATAAATTTGGACAAAAACATGTTAATTTGAATACGAAAACAGGACCAATAACATGTCAACTTCAAAAAGGTTAAATGATCAAAAACAGTTTCCCGTTTCCATATTAAAATGATAAATGTCAATAGTCCATATGAAGTTACTTAATTTGGACAAAAACACGTCACTATGAACAGGGGGAAAACTACCAAAAACATGTCAATTTTATTTAATAGGGAAAAAGACCAAAAACGTTACTTACATATATTTCCATATTTAAATGGCATTTTGAGGCATTAACAGATCGCAAACATTATTCCTTTCAAATGACGCCATTTGAGCACGTTGTTGCTAACAGATCGCTTTTACTATTAATTTTTTTAAGCAAGCCATTAATTTTGAAAATAATGGCCCAAGCGGGACGCCTCTTAATGAAACAGAATTAGGTATAATCACATCATTTACCTACAAAGAATTCGAAATCCGAGGCTCATGAAAGGTCCTTACTCTTTAAAATAATCCAAAAAGTTCAATTAGCAAGAATTGTTTGTAAGCATCCCCCTTAACATTTCAAACTCTTTAATATTAAAACGTCCATTGTTTTGGCCGATTTGGGTGCAGCTTGCCATGAGCAGCATACCTTTGAGATTGTTCAAACAGCGCCGATTAGTGTAACCGGATCATTAAGAATTTTCAACAACAAACCATCAATAACAAGATGGACGCTCGAAACCACGGGGTACATCTTAAGACTTTGCCAAAACTAAAAGCACAGTGGGACAACGAACGGAATTTTGGCCAGGTTTTAGCATCAATTTAGATCACTGTCATCTAAATACTGATGTAACGATAGATCCCACAAGTAACACGTGTTATAGAGATCAGATTTAATTGCATTTCGAATTTAATTTCGGTTAAATAACGAGTTCCTTTGCGAATAACTAGATCTTGGGAGAACAAAAAGCCCGAGTAATAACCCGGGAAAACTGGACAACAGGTTTCAGGTGGCCCATCCAACACACCGTCCCGTATTTGCGCCATTCTTAACCACTACTTCATTCATACTTCTATTCCCGATTCATTCATTCGCAGGCAATCTTGACCAATGACGTCACTTCCCGTTCCAAGTCGTGGGTTGAGGCAAGTTAAACAGGCAGATGCATCAATATTCCTGCGACCTTACACGGTTGATTAATATTAGAAGAGGGCTGGGGGTCAGTGAATTCGGACGTCCTAGTTCCAATCTGTCGATAATGACAGCTCGCTTAAGCGGACCTTACATGCTCATTAATAATGACATTACTGTTGATAGTTTATGGTCAATTGAAATGGAATGATTGTCTGTAATGATGTAGTAATGAGAGTTGGACATGTCATTAGTAATGATCGTGTAAAGCCCGCTTTAGACCAACTGAACGTCATTCCGTTCATTGTTACAGTGACTGTAACATGATCGGACTGTAATGAACGGAATGACGTTCTGTTGGTCGATGTTACACCCTAAAGCATTAATAATGGCATGACCAAATCTCATTACTACTTTATTACTTGTTAGCCGTTCACGATCCGTGTTAAATTCTCATAGTTACTGGTAAACATTCCATTTGTTTACCACGATCATTAGTAATATAAAGGTAATGTCATGACTAATTTCGCTTTTCATTAGCTAGAAAAAATACTACCTAAATTATTACTGTCTGTCAGTCGAACGATCTACGTGCAAATAAATTCACGTCATGTTAGGTGGAAATGTGACATCATTTATGTAGTCAAAATTCCGTCAGTTTCGTCAAGAATTTTTTTTACTAAAGTCATCTTAAGTGGTCAAAACATTGACTTTAAAAAACGAAATCAAAGAAAAAAGACCTAAAATTGGCGCCGAAAAAAGACCGTCGAACCAATAGCAGAAATCGTACAACAACAACGCCGTGCAGAATCTCAAAGTTCACGAGCACTAGTGTCGTAAAACAAACAAATACACGTAAAAAAACGGGTGGGGGTAATAAACTAAGAAAAAATAGATTGGGTGAAGCAAAAATAAAAAAAACTGAGAAAAACAGTTTTGGCGAAACGAGTCATTGACTGACAAACAGCGCTGAAATAAAACGTTCCGAAATCCATCGGATAAACGATCGCCTTCAAGAATAACTAAAAACAAAAATATATAAGTGAAAGAACAAAAACTTCCAGAGCCCCCATCACCTCGCTGCCAAAGGCTAGAGAGGTTCTCGCTGTGCGCTACTACGCACACCGAAGGGGAAAAACAACAGCGTCAACATCTCATTGTATGGAGAAATAAAACGATTAATATACTAATCGCCGATTAAACTAAACGTAGGCTAGCACGCAGCACTGAAAGCAAACAAAACCAGGCTGACCAGCAATGACGTTTCAGTATTCGGACATGTTGAGCGGCTGGCTCAGAATACTTAACAAGTTTCAAACAACTTCAGTAAGTTAAGAGGAAATATGGAGGAATATATTTCGTTGAAAGTTCACCACATGTTTACATCTGTTCTTGATCATGATGTCTTCAGAACAAAGTACATTTACAGTAAGCACTCAACATTCGCGGGGGATATGCCCCAAATTTACTTCGCGAATGTCAAGTCTATTTACGTATCGCACACTAAGCCTATTTCAACACAGTCAACTAAATATTGCAATTTTATAAATCGTTTTCTCATAGAGCACCAATCCTGAAAATATATGGGGCTCCACGGTTAGGTTTTTGTTCTGAAATAAACGGGTAATTTCGCTTGATGTAATACAGTGGAAGCTCGATTAACTGAGGAAATCGGTACCATGACTATTTCGGATAAAGGAGAGGATACTCTATAGTTAAAAACAGATACAGCGTATTTTTTACAGTACTGTAATAACGTTTTGATACACGTACACCGTAAATACGAAATATGTAAAAATCCAAAAATAACTTGTTAGCAACTCGTTTTAAATCAGATTTCACGACCCCTTCTTGTTATGATGCCTTTTCAATGTTTATCTGCTCGAGACCTCGGTTAATCCGAGAGGTTGCTTCACCTGGGTCAAGCCGAATATCGGATAATCGAGCCTTAGCATACTGTCATCAGAAGGTAGCATGCTGTCTTCAGAAGGAAGTACAGTTCCGGAAATTGCCAATTTGAGTTGGGTCACTGTTGAAATACTAGTGCAATATTGTATAATTACATGTATAACAATATGGGGCATGCATAATATAACAAATGCGTGTTAGTGAGAATTGGCCAAATTTGCTGGCTATGGAGAGAACAGATTTTCTACAGATTTGCACTATGCGATCAGGTACTTGTATGTCGTGTTTCCCGATGACACGCAAATGCTATTGAGGCTTTGTTATGAGGCAGACCAAAACTAAAGAATTCTAACCGTGTGTGGCCACAAATTAAGATTTCCTTATGCATACATGTACATGGCGTTGTTTTTCGTCATTATTTCAGCCTTGAATCGCAAATGCTGAGTAGGGTCTCCATAATTTCGACAAATAAATGTTGAGTTTGTATATGTTACTGTAAATGTTTAGTACAATATGTGAATTACGTGTTTTATGGGCACTAAAACATTGACAGGTCAATGATACTGCTGAAACGTTACGGGAAGCCAAGGATTCGACAGAGGGAACTTTCATAAATCACGCCATCATGTGACATCATGGTCAACAAATTAAAAGTCTCAATTTGTCAATAACATCATTCTCTTGCCCCAGGTAGCACAAATTGAAACAGTACGTGAACGATTGAAAAATAGGTCGCGCATTAGTTAACTTATTCCCCAGTGTTTAATTACCCGTTTGGAAATCTTAATCGTTTTACGTCATTTTTATCTAATTTAACGACAAGATAACAATAACAGTGTTGGACAGTTTTTGAATAATTAACATTCACAATTATCTTATTTGACATAGGCCTACTAGACAATTACAAGGTGTCAATCACAACAATATTACTTCTGCTACATTTTGCTAACAATTTAAAACAATGGTTTTAAATGTTGTTGTGTTGCAGGATGCGACATACATGTATGGACTACGCTGTATGAAATTTTATTGGAAGAGCTTACATGTAATGTAAACAACCATGCACAGGGAACATGGTTCAGATACAGTCGCCAACTTGTTATCATGGTTTAGGAAACAAGCAGAGGGCACTGTCAATAAAACGCGATTCCCCTACACGTTCATAACATTACCAACAGTCTCCCTGACACGATCATGTTAAACTCACATCATTACTGGCAATCATTCCATTTCACCTTACACGATCATTAGTAATGTCATTCTCAGAAGATAATATCGTGTAAGGTCAACTACAGGGACATTACGTCAATTTCACTCAAAAATCGTCCGGTGGATCATTTGCGGTACCTTGGACGTAACCGTTGTGAAATTCGGACTGCCACAATAGAAATCTGCACCCGTTCGGAACCATGCCATTGGTCTTTTTTCTTGAATGCAATCAGACGTTGGAATTCTCTTTTAATGGGCAACCCTCAGCTAACAGAAATTCAGTTCGACAATGATGACGGTGACCAAATTGAACAACAATGAAATATCAACATGGGTTGATGGGTTACAGCCCCTACACCACGTGGGAAACATTTGCTGACAGCAGGGTATTGAGTTGAATTGAACTGAGGTGGGATAGCGAGTGAAAAACACATTTTGAACGACGGATATTACGGACGGCCCCTCGCTGTATCACCAACCTCGTGTTTAGTTTCGGAACACGAGCTCCATCAAAACAACAGCTCGCGAAGGCGCGCGCGCAAAAAAAAAAAAAAAAAATGCTAAATTATCGCGGGATAAGCCTCAGCGAAGACACCACCTCGCGCGATGCGACAATCACCCCATCTACCGACTTCGTTCCACACTCAATCAGCATCCCGTAGCGAGCTCGCTCGGGAGTACCGACCACGATCGCATCAGTTGTTATTTCATCGAACCCAGTTTTGAAACAAGCATGTTTCGACCAGCACAAATTTTCATTCGATTGACCACCGTCACCGTCAGTCGCCTAGCCTCGAAGCGAGCCCGCCGCTGGCAGCGGGGCCCCGCGCGAGGCTACGCTGCCCGTGACGCATTTCCTACACGCGCAGCCACAATGGACCCTCCCCCCACGGTAACCGCGCTACAACCGACGGTAACAACGTACCGCCAGGGCCTCCCTGGAGGGGGGAGGAGGGTCGCGCACCCCCCCCCCCCATCCTCCCCGAAAATTAACTTGGGTTGTTGTTTTTTGTCACGGCGCAACAATCTCGTTGACCTCTTTAAATCTGCCCTACATAAGCCTGCATAAGCGCGCGGCGGACGAATACCCAGCGCCGCGAATTCGAACGGAAAAAAAAGTCCACCCTCCTCGCGCGCAAAAACCCCCGTAGCTCAAGAGCGGGCGAAAAATCGAACGCACGACCGAATCACGCACTCTATCAATTTCGAGCTTCGAAAACCCAGGTCTCATGACCAGCAAAGCGAGCGAAGAAGCTGGTGGAGAGAAGAGAGCAAAGGCGGGGGGGGATGATAGCGGGCAGACATAGAAAAGAAAAAAACAACAACCCACGAACGAACGAAAGCGAAACAGGGTCGAAGGATGTGCGAGCGCAGGGGAGGCAGGCAGGCAGGCGCAGTAAAGCG
>JAQIXS010004961.1:0-13724 GCA_034700785.1 Rossiulus vilnensis
ATAAACTATAGCTCAAATCCTAGTGGACGACCAATTTTACACTGGGGAAATTAAATTTAGTAATTATAATAAGTATAGTTAAAGCAAAAAAGTGTATTTTTTAACCTTTTATTTGACCTATAGTGGTGCAACCGGCCCTTACCTGTATTTAAAAAAATATCACCAAGAGACGTCATTCTTTCCAGGTTCATTCCAGGTCAATTCTTTTAATTTAAATTAACGGTAAACAACGTTAATAGTGCAGAAAGGCTTCATATCGACAATCAGTCACAAATGAGTGCTGTATGCCTTTCTTCACCTAACTGAAATGTTTTGGTTTTGCAAGCTGCCGCAATGGGGCTCATCATACCATGTGTTAGTTTCAAAATACGTATATAAAGACTGTAATAATTAATCGTTCGATTTTATGCGGTAGAAACATACTTTTATGCTCAGTTTTGTTCGTCCTGTTTCTCTATCTACACCTTAAATCCGGATGTGGACTATTTATTATTCTCCCACTAAAATTCTGTGTTCTTGTGATGCAAGATATGTCCATGATTCGTTATTTATGGAATCTAATTTCAATGGGAGGGGAAAGTCCAGTTAGGTGTGCCTACCTTTATTCATTTCATTTCTTTCTGCATGTTTTGTGCCCATGCAGGTCGTCGGCCTTCCCCTTAGTTCATTTTTTCCGTCTGGGGGAACCCCGTCAACTAAAACTTTCTCCCTCGCTCAAGAGGAGGGGGTAGCCTCTTGATTCGGCTTTTGTTACCGCAAGGATAACGGTTGTTAAAATGATTGTGCTGCTTTTTAGGTTTGTAGAACAAGGTCAGTGAGCGCGAATCGCGGTTTTCCAACCTGTTGCATTTTTTTACTTTTTAATACTTTTTTTTTTATTCACCGAAAAGCTAACCTGTCAATAGATAGTTTGTTCAGCGGACGCCATTTTTTATGCAGAATTCTAATGTTTATTTTTCGATTCGGTGTCCAATGTCGAATGCCGTCGAGGTTGGATGGATTATCTGATTTCATAAAATTAAAAAAAGCTTCGTGTCAAACCGGAATAAAAAAATGCGAGTGGTTAACAATTTCGATCACGCCCTGTCCGTAGTTGACGCACAATGGTCAGCGTCGATTGAGATCGGAACAGTAAAACTAATTGGCATCCCTATCTCGCTGGAAATTCGTTGTGTACAGCTGAAAAAAATGTCCTTGCTTTGTAAGAGGGCCTCTGAGAGGTACGGGAGAAATGCAGGAATTACAAAGGGATTATGTAATTTATCGATAGCCCAGGGAAAGGTCACCCGCATGACGTGTTCTTGCGATTTGCTAGACTCACATTTCTGTGAATTTCATGGTGACCAATACGTGTGATGTTTCAAAATTGCTCTACTGCACCTTTAACTTGTATCGTGGTCTTTCACATTTTAAACATCTTGCTCGTGTGTAGATATTGACATGTCTGATTTCCTTAGAAGCAAGAGGGCTTTCAAATCCAGAATTGCAAAAGCATGACCTAAAGTCGTTAGTATGTCCAGTGATGGACCTGCTAATAGTTAGTGATATTGGCAATTGCTGATAAATGTACAACGCTTGTTTGTGATTCAGCCGTTTTACTATCGTAAGATGTTCAGGTAATTTTGTAATGCAAGTATTGAGTGTACAGTATTTCTAATTCGTCTAAGTGTGTCTTGTAAATATAATGAAGACTAAAAATGTGCTGAACCTGGTGTATCACAGTTCCGATTCAGCTAAACTTCAACGTACTTAAAGAGCATGGCTTCTCCTAAAATGACGTTATGTGCGATCACTGAACAGCTGATACAGGTGTATGTTGCCAACATACAGTATTTATTCAGAAATTGATAAATTTTGAATATGCTTTTGCCTAAACAGTGAATACTGTAGAAGCAAGTAACAATCAGAAAACCCGCAACTACACAAGCGTCACCTGGCTATATAACTTCTACCATGACCATTAAGCTAATTTTCAACGTTCTTTTCACCTAATATACATGTATGTGTGTGTTCATTCCAATCTTTCTGTTATGACGATGTATCTAGTTAGATGAGAATGGTTGTTAGGCAGGTTTAATACAGCAAAGCGGCCCTTAATTCTCTACTTTGCAATGGTATATTTATATCGTTATCATAACTTGTCTCCTTGGCAGCCATATTGGTTCTGAACAGCTGGAAGCGTGAAGGGGGCTACCCGTTCTTAGCCTCTTCTGTTAATTTGCATAAAACCACCGTATATATTACATTATACCGTTACTATTCAGGTTCTTCATATATCATTGATATCATTATTCACTATACGCTTTAATAATATTGTATGGTGTAGAAAATTTGTTTCCTTTACCAGGGAACGAGCTCCAGAATTAGTGAGGCGGAATTTTTGAAATTGGTTTGGTTATTACCAGCTGTTTTTCAGAAAATCTCTAGTTATCGTTGCACTTAACTGTTCTTGGGACCGCCGCTAATTGGTCCTACGATACAATTAAGTCGATAATGGCGTCCTATGTTGAACATACCAGCTTAAAGTAGGCCTACGATCAAAGCTTGACACTAGCCTTAATCTTGTTACTTAGTTGAGTAAAAAACCCAGCTTCGTTAAGAAAAATATTGGGCTCGATTTTTGAACATAAGATGTGCCAGTTAGTTGTTCAAATCACTCGCTTTTCAGCAAATAATTAATTGGCATGATATCATTTCAGAAATTGATTTCAACTGTTACCAAAATAACGTTGGCGGGCTATATAATACGGTAAATTAATGATTCATCCTATTTGGTCCACTGGCCATCATTTGGGCAGGAGATTAGGATGATATAATGAATCAGAGATATCGCTATTGCTGTGAGCACGGTAATAATTCCACTCGAATGTTTCTGACCTTATTGTTATGAAATTAGGCTATGGTGTGGGTGCTTGAAATTGGGCTGTTTTTTTCCCAATCCCTTTCAATTTCACTAATTCGTTTATTCCTCTGTGTTTGTTATTATACGTTTGCCCTTATTTATTTTTTTTAGAACTTTTACCAGGCATTTGTTTGTTCCCAGTGACCGCCTGCCTTCATTTGTGGCTGACCAATGTGGCACTTAGCACATGATTATTTCTGATGAATTTGCTCCTTTTGTTTTCTATCCTGTGTTAAATTCGCCGAAATCGGTTAACCGGAGCGTCGTAATTGTTAAATAGCAAGGTCTTCGCTGTCGCGCTATCGATTAATATGCAGTATTATTATTATACACGTATTATTACTGTTTTCGCTCAGTGAAATTTCGAATTCGGGGACGGAAATCGTGATCTAGTTATTTTTTAATTAAAAAAAGAACGCTCTGATTGTGAACTAACCTGGTCAATGCTAAACTCGAAACAATGGGCGTACCTGTGCGGGCTAAATAGTGAATTAGAGATAATGCGCATTTATTCCCGAGCCAGATATGAACATTTTAATCATGATACAATTAAAACTTCTGTCTTATAAGTGAAATTATCGTCGCTCATTTGAAACCTTCACTTTTAAGCATTCAAAGGCAAAGGATACGAAAAATAAACCTCTGAAATAGGTCAAGATTTTAATCTTAGATGTTATTACTGGTCAGTTAATTGTCGATTAGAAATAAGAGCCCTTATTGTTTTTTGTATATGGGAATTAACCCTTAAATGCCTCGTGTACTTCAGAATAGTGTTCACTGGCTTTGGTGCAACCAGACAGTTGCCAAGCGGTGATTAATGATGGAACACAACTGGTCAATTTAAATTTCGTACCCAAATCATGTTACAAGGTTCCCACCGAAACTTAAATCAAATCCCTGACTTAAACCAAAAATGTTTATAGAATAAAATGGAAACTAAACTTATCAGTTAATGACATTTTTATTTATTTGAAAAGTTAAAAACGTTAAATGATCATTTTCAAATTATATATCTCGTTTTTAAACACTAGTATTACACTCGTATTTTTTTAAACACTAAAATAATTAACTTCATTTGCTCGTGCAGTGCGTTGAGAGCATTTTATATGAAGAGAAATTATGGAATTTATAGAGATAAGAATGTTGGGCACCGCCTATGAAAGGCGTTTGAAATGAAGTTGATAATCACCTATTCATCGATTTTTTATTTATTATAAATGTATGATTGGTATTCGTTTTTGTTAATATTTAATTGCAAACAATGGCCAATATTACGTGATTCCTTTATGAGCGTTCCCTGCTTACCTTTAACAAGCATTTCTGAAGCTTATTTCCATTACTTAATATTTTTTAATAGCAATGGCTCAACGCAACCGAAGAGAGGTTATAGAGCTACGATTAAATTTGCGTGACGTTTAGCCGTTTATCTTCAGACTGCAGAATATTGTTGTGAACAAAAAGCAATTAAAAGAATTAACAGGCCAGTTGTTAACTTGAAGGTCTGTCCACGTCATTTATTTTTAATCACTCCGGGACCTATGTTTAAAACTTCGTTGTTATACACTCGTCATTGAGATGTACAAAACAATTGAAATGTAATTCATGAAGATTATTTCGATTGTCTATATTTTATAGCCCTCAGATAAATGACCAAAAATAGTTAATTTAGCACTGGGTGCTAATTGCCTTTTATATAATTCGACGACCAAATTAGGTAACCCTGATCCACTTCTCGGGATGTTTTTATGAGAAAATTGCTGTTCGAAATTGGAAGCAAGGATAAAGAAAGGAGAACCAACTTCAAAGTGTACACTGTTTATAAAAACTTTATTGAATTGATCCCATAGGCCTGGTCTAATACGTATATGCTCCGACTACATCTTGATTTATGCATTTACATCGTTTCTACGTGAACATATCTATCTTAAGGCCAAATGAGAAATCATCACAATTGCAAGGATCCCTGCTGAATAAAAGAGATCGTCAAGATGTCAAAATACATTTACAAATAAAAAAATGAACCAGCAATTATAAAATAATACAAAACACTAGTAAGCTAGTAGAAAATGTCATAGTAACAATGGAAATAAAAGCTGCGATTTTACGGTGGCCATTTCAATCAAGAGTCAAATTCGTCTGAAAACGATAACTACTTGTGCTAATTCGAAGTATATTTAATAACCGATCAAAAGAGTATTAAAATCATAGGCTAATACTAGGGGATATATGTCCTTTGATGAAAAAAATAGCCACTGTTAATCGTAAATGTATAATCGATGTCTGGAAAACACACAGAATTGTTTTTGTTTTCCTGCGAAGAAATCACACGTACTTTATAGTAATGTATTAACATTTTATCTGAATTTAAAAATAGGCCATCGTATGTGTGTACGAAAGCATACCTTATTATTATGATTGTTTTCAATTAACAATTATATAGGAAATGCATGCGATATCTGGAAAACGTGAAGAATTTTCGATAAAATGGTTAATGCATGTATAAAAAGCCATTAATAAGCTTATTTAAACCCATCAAAACTGACAATTATTAATTCGTTACAAAGGCAATTCACTAAGTAATACTTCGCTAACTTCACCGATTCCTTGGATTAGTTTTTCCGTTATTTCTAATTGCGAAAAGCCAATATTTTGTACAAATTGATTGATAACTTGTAGCGGTAGTTGTCTGTGAGCAGGATTTGTCAGGTTGATATACGAATTTATTATAATTTGTCCAGCGAGAGACCAATTGGTTGTATCAGTTATCTAGAGATAAAGTATGAAGTCTGGAATTTTAGAAATGATGTTCCTTTGTTGCTAAAATACTATTGTTAAGTAATTATTTTAATGTCTACTGATAGTTCGCGAATTGCATGTGCTGAATTACTCATACAATTCAGGGAATAAATATTCTTTGGCCTTCTTGAAAAGATTCCACTCAAATCTGCATTCGCAAGCTGTTTAGTTTTTTTAAGCTAAAGTCTAATCTATATCCTTTCTACAGAAGACAATTGATGTAAATTTACTCACTATCATACGATCCAAATGATCGAAATTGAGCATAATTAGGTGGACTAGAATAATTATCTTATTTGGGACAGTTTCACGATAACATCTGGTTGGATAAGTTCAGTGTTGATCAATGTTACAAACAACTTATTTACTGTTTCTGTTTATAGTGTTACACGTGTCTTCAGCCACGTACTGAAACCAATGGTAAATTGCACAAAGTGTCATCGTGGTATTGAATTCACGCACCTTTAATAAGAATGATAAAATGATCTTCAGCCTGCCCTTGCACAAATTTTTTAAAAGGAATGGGTAAGCTGAACAAAGATTTTCATATCCTTGTAACTAATCAATCGCAACTAAAGCACCACCTAGAAAAAGGCAAGATCTTGATAAGCTGTACCAATTGTATGACATTTTCAACCTCCAATAATGTACATTGCATTAAAAAAAACATGCACATATCCCCAGCATATAAAAAGAATCCAAATACAACAAACGTAAAAAATCTACAGTACATACAGTATAAGTATACATATCAGATAAAAAAATCACTGTAGATATCATTTATAACTCTAATAGAATTTTATATAATGTACATCGATCATGTATGGCAAAGCTAATTTTTGGCAAATACATGCATTTTTTAAAGTTTGCTTCTTTGAAATGTTCGATGGAAGTTCCTGCAAACATTCACTGCACGAGGATAACTAATGCCAAATGTACATGGAGATTTATTTGGACGATGTAGCAGAAAAACACAATGGGCGCATAGCTAGCTTGTAGGATGTTAGTTTGGCAGCCCAAATGGAACAGCGCAATGTTTGCTGTTTAGAATGATAGAATATAAGTACCCAGTAACAGGCCCAAATCAACATAGAAATTCTGTCAGAGATTCCAACCCATGCCATGAATATAGGGAACAGATCTCGTAAAGCCTTATAGGAGACCATATCAAGTTCTTTGTTTGTACAATGGCACATTTTTGGTAAAATTAATGTAAACCATATAAAAATCTTACGACAATTGCTAGTCTTTAGCTCACACAAAATCTGGCATTCGCGCTGACAATTAGAACACTTATTCCTGCAATAAACTGCGTTTCAGAGCTCTAGTGAAGATAGTATGTGGATCACTGTCAATCAGTCTATAAGGATTACAAATCGCTATAGTATGTTCAACAACAGTTCCGAGCCTAACCCAATCAGAGATATTCAGCTTATAGATCATGCCATCCAGCATATGGTTGCATTTTGTTTTGCGAAACAGACTTTTCATTGATTATTTGGGCTAGAGAACGTTCTGTTCTTTGTTAAGACTACTTTTTTCAGTTTGCAAAATATTGCGACAGTGAGTCAATGACCAATGAGCGACAATGACCAAATGAGTTAAATTTGCGCCTGACTTTAAACGAAATACTTAATGGTATGGAGTAAATGGTATGGACACCAACTGCTTGCAAAATGCTGAATATGCAACCAGCATTTTTAATTCTGATATGGTGCTGTATAAGGGTTTTCAATTTTCTTAGTCATCCAATTGTCAGTGTGCACAGCGCTTTAAATGGTGTGCTGTGAAGCCAGTCAATTCTTCTTAAAGAGATAAGTTTAATATCGCCCTATACATCTTTGTGTGGCCTAACGACATTATCAGAAACGTTCAACGCTATCACAACTCGTTTCTCCTTAGGGAAGGGGGGAGGTGAGGATGATCCTACACGCCAGCTATGAGTAACATAAATCTGCATTCTGACAAAGTCTGAGGTTCGAAAGATGAATTCGCGCCTCGCCTCAGGCGCAACCCGATTCCGATTCGCGGCCCCAGTCGGCGGCGAAGCCCCCAGACTCGCTGCGGTTGCTCCGGCAGGTGGCGCCGCCACCGGCGCTACTGCTGCTGTCTTTCTTGCAGATGAGCATGTCCTTGAGATTGGCCACCTCGACCGCCAAGCGGTGCATCTCCATCTTGAGCTGCGAGTTCTCTGTCTCCAGGTGATCGGATGTGCTGCGCAGCTCTTGCAGGGCCTCGCCGGTGGGAGGATCTCCATAGATGGTGGTTTTCCTCTTTCGCTTGCGGTTGGCATCGTTCTCTGTCACCGGCTGGTTCTCCCGCTCGTCCCCGCTCATGCTCTCCTCCAGGTACTCCCGGGCTCCGCTCTGGTGTTGGATGACCGATTCATGATGGGTCACAGGGGGGCTGAGACTAGGGGGCGACAGGGCCGGGGCCGAGCATTCGCTCAGACGCGGCTTGTGTCTTAGTTTGTGCGGCAGGTGCATCTGCGCATCGACCAGCACGCCACTGGAAGCGCCATTTAGGGTGTAACCATCCACATCCACCGCCTCAGAGGGCGATGCTGGGGAGCGCAAGGGGCGCTCGTCGCAGCTGCTGCCACTGCTGCTGCAGCAGTCGTCACCGGAAGCGGAATTCCCGTTTCTGGAATCTCTGGAGCCCACCGAGAGGCGCACCGCGTGCTGCTGTTGCTCGGCCTGCATCGCGTAGCCGTTCCCGTTCCGGAAGTGGGTCTGGTGGGCTATCATGGGGGCGCCGAGTGCGCGGTGATGGTACTCTGCCGTGGCGATGAGCGACAGGGGCACCTGATGGTAGCCGTTGGAGGGCATCGGTGAGAGTCTGCCGCCGTAGGGCGCGGGCGCACTACGCGGGGCGTATCCGTTCTCCTGGTGGTGGTTTGCGGTGCCGTTCAGCGCGCTGAGCAGCGCCCCCTGGTGCTCGTGGTGCCCGTTTTGCACGGCCGAAGGGTGATGATGGTGCTGTTGGTTGGGAACATTATTGGCATTAGCAGGCAGGTAAACGTGATTCCCATCTCTGAGAGCCCAATACTCATTACCGGAAGTGACGTCACTTACCGCTGCTCCTGCGTGGCTGGAGACGAGCATTCGGCCGTTGTTAGTACCACCACCACCCGCACCCACGTATGTCTTACCGCCTAGCGCCCCCGAGCGGATGTTCGATTGTTGCTGCTGCTGTTGCTGCTGCTGCAGAGTGGACGCATGCACCACAAGGGAGCGCAGGGCAGCGGCCGACTGGCCGGACGATGTCAACATCGCCATGGCCTGAGATCCGTGGACCAGCGGGGTCAGCAACTTGGCCCTCTTGGTTAGGTTCAATGCGATTTGGTGCTCCGCGGGAGGCAGCGCCACTTGGTCCTCGCTCACGAGGCCTTCGTTGAGGGAACCGAACTTCTGGCGGAAGGCCGTGAGCTGGGCGCGCAGGAAGGCGTTCTCCTTGGTCAGCTCCACGACCCTCGTCTCCAGGACCATGTCGTTGAGCCTGCGCTTCTCCCGCGATCGCTTGGCGGCCTCGTTGTTGCGACGTCTGCGGTCCCAGTAGCTCTCGTCCTTCTTGTTGTCCGGGATGAACTCCCTCTGCTTCCGGGCGTTGAAGACGTCTTTGCGCTGCAGGTGCGTGCTCAGGTCGATGCTGGCGGGATGCGAGTGCAGGCACTCTTCGTCCACGGAGCCGTTTCGCTCGTGCTGCCAGATGAGGCTGCCCGCAGGCGTCGTCGCCCTGGACATGGAGATCTCCGAGTTGGAGTCCTCCTCCATGCTGACCATGCGGAGGCCCCCGCTTCTGGGCTCGCCTGCGCCCGGCGGTGCCAGGCGGTCGCCGCCCTCTTGGCGCCCGTTCGAGGGGGGGTCCGACACCACGATGCTCGTGCTGCTGTCGTTGCTGTCTTGGCCCCCATTTGTGTACTCCCCGTTGGGGGGAGACGCTGCTGCCGAGGAACCGTCGTCGCCGCAGCACTCCTGCAGGCGGGACAGTTTTCTAGCGGATTCGCCCTCTGTGATCATGGCGTCATTCAAGCTCCTGCAAAAGAAAATGGCTGGAGTTAGTAATGCCAGGGTTTGCAACGTTTTGTCGTCTTAACAAAAACTTTGCACTTTTCGATCAACTAAATTAAGGTCCTACAACCTCGGTGGTTTTGCTTAAGATGTAAAGATTTCCTCCAACAAATTAGTAGAATGTGCACGTTTTGATCAGTAACTGGTTATGGATAAGCAGAGATCCATTAAGACCTTTCTTTAAAATTATATTACACGCACATCTTGCCATTAGTTTCTGGTAAGGTCATGGCTCCCAGGTCATGCGTCCCAAGCGATGCCCACCTTACAAACAAATAACACATTTTTGCTTAAAATGTTTACTGTAATTGTTAAATTTATTTTACCCAGTGTAGAATGACACATTCGCGTTTATTTATTTAAGGAAAGTTAAATTATACCATTGTTGTATAACGTTTTTTTTTCACCAATTTTTTATTTAAATAAACGGGGCATTTTCAAATTGTAAAAAATAACTGAAACCCTAATGGACAATCATTTTTACACCGGGAAAAAATTTAGCACTTAGAAGAAGTATTTGAAGAAAAATTGCGGGTTTTTTTTGCATCATTTGTGAGTATTCTTTTGGGTCGACCTCAAC
This sequence comes from Rossiulus vilnensis, assembly GCA_034700785.1. Lineage (NCBI taxonomy): Eukaryota > Metazoa > Arthropoda > Diplopoda > Julida > Julidae > Rossiulus > Rossiulus vilnensis. The sequence continues at coordinate 10,349 of JAQIXS010004961.1, forward strand.
TTTTTTTTGGTGCACAACTTTTGTGTTGAAAAAAACCTCCGCCTTCGGGGTTTCTTTAACTATTTTCCCACGACGAATCCCCGAGACGCCAAGGCGTTTACCTAATTGAATTGAAATAAATTGAGAAAGGGTTTGGACGAGTATGCCACTATCCAGCCGTAGCCTAATTTTTTTCCAAAGAGTGGATAATTTCACCTTCCTCGTTCCTGAGTTTCTTCACGACTTTTGATTTTTTTTTTCTTCTTTTAAATACACGACCTGGCGAATCGATGACTAAATCGTGCACCTTTCTGGAGGTTCGCTTACGTTATACCGTTTAACAGTCATGTCATTTTTTATTTCTTTTTTTTTCTGATTGGGTATTATAGTTAAGCCTTTGCATTTTTCACTCTGCTTTCGCAAACGGCATTACCGTCGTGAATTGCCTACAACAACACAACCTTGGCACAGTTACAAAAATTGGGGTCAGTTCTGGGGAAATTGTTGCTCCCTGGTTGATCACCGTAAGTGGCCGACTCGTTCCGTATTCACCTTCTCTCCATCCCCCCACCCCCATCAGCCCCCCAATTTCCCCTTTCCTTCCACTATATTTCTCACACCTCCGGTGCTTTAATTGGAGCACAGGTACAGCTCTACCCCCACTTCCAATATCATAGATTTTTTGAGATTGGGCGACCGACTGGAAGACCGTGAAAGTCTATATAAGGATATGAATTTTAACGAATTTGTGGACCAGTATTTATGGCTGGCCCTTGCCGTTTGAGGCGCAATCCCAGGGTTGCATCTGAGCTAAAATATGCTGCGGTAGGCATTCATGACATGCAAGTGGCACAAGATTCGGCATCAGACAAGGTGAATCTGAGTAATTGTAGCTCAGAAGTTCATCGTCAGTATATTTGTTGGCTATTTATTTCGTGTCAAGGATAAGTCATTAAACGATACAATTCTAAGGGTCCTTTGTGATTGCATTTCTGGGTCATTGGAATTCTATCTGCTTAATCGTTAATAGCAGAATATTTGTGGCTAAATTACGAGCACACCTTGATAGGAACCATCGACGACAAAACTCATGTCCTTTTGAATAGGAAAACTTTCAGAAATTAATAACCTAGCCTAACCTAACATGTGTAGTCCTATTTCTATATTATACTGTAATTGACATAAAAGTGCAACAGAAAATAGCGTCAATGTAATACAAATTGTTTTTAGAGAATTACACCCTATAATAAGTACATGTTTTAATGGACGTTGTTTCTGTTAACAATTTTTCAGTTTATGGAATATAAACCTAAAAGACTAGTGTGGACATGTGTGGTACATAATAAAGATAATCTAGTGTCTTTAAATGAATAAAAATACATTGTAACTTAAGTACCCAAGAAATCAACCAGTACTTCCTAAAAAAATCAGTTTCAAAAACTCGAAATTGCCGATGGTTAACATACATCTTATAACTATAGTATTACAAATATTTAAAATGTGAGCTGCGAGGCAGCTGGACCTCTTGTTTAAAATTTTACATACAATATTATTTTCTGTCCTTGTTGGTTATGAAGGTAGAATTTCAACAACAAGAAAACTGAATTTTAAGTGACTTACAAACGAGCCGTTAAATGTCGAATCCTTGACACAGTGGGACGCGTCTCTCCTAGATATGATATACATGTACATTGAAGCATTTGAATAGTTCTTAAAAATGTATAACGAATACTCATCATTTAGACATGATGAGGATGTTTTTTATACGTGTCGCCTTCCAGTCTGAATTTCACACAACGCGTTTGTGACGTAACCAACTGGCGAGCCTTAGCTTCCTTCAGAGAATTTTTCCGCATTTATGTACTGGTTATTATCTGATTGGATAATCGGAAATGTACAGTACAAGTCTATCAGGAATCACGTCGACTTTGCAACGAAATGGGAGCAGGAAGAGGGTGGCACTATCGCCAATAAACTTGGCCTAATAACGAAATTAGAACTACGCATTAAGAAATTAACTGTACATTAAAGCAGGATTCGAATTTGATTTACGAAAGATTTGAATGGCAGATTTACGCAAAGTTGGTGAGAGTTTCAGGTCCAATCACACGGAAGTGTGGGCAGAATTGGCGTTTCACTTAAGAACGCTCGGTATTAATCGAATTTTTCGAAAAACTACTCACAAATGATGCGTTTTTTCCCGGTTTTCAATACAAATTAGCAAATATCCCTAACCAAATTTTTCTTCATCCCATGAGACCAACACATTGTGTATTACCATTGAGTACAAAGTAAAAGATATAAGTAACAAGCATTTGCTCAATTACATGTACATGTATGTGATTATTCAGAAGCGATTGGATTATATACGAAACATCTTTTAGTTAGTGTACCCAAATTCTTCTTGTCATGTGGACAAGTGCAGTAACCATAGCTGCCACTTCAGGCTACGTATACTACATTTATAATTTGCTCCATGCAAACAGGCTGAATTCCCTCACTGAAAAACGAAGTCAAGTAATTTGTTCCTATAGCGCAATTGCATTCAGCTCAAGTTCATTCTCATAGAAATAACCCATGAATGGCCGCCAAATACCTGAGTGTGAAAATGTAGGTTAGCGAGATAAACCTAGGCGGCAGTGATTTAGTCATACTGTACCTCAATGACCCAGCGCAGCCTGATCTTTTATTGATTTTCCTACTTTACCTACTCATGGCGGTAAAGAGCCTTCTGTGACTATAATTAAATGCGGGTGGGGGTCACGTGGTCATGATCAGTTTCCAAACGGAGCTGCATGAATGTCTGTGTAAGAGTGCATTAATTGCATGTAGGCCCTATTTCCAATTACGAAATCAGCCAGTTTCGCCATCGAGTAAATCTGATCCGTTCTCAACATTGAAATTAAAATACGTGAAACTTTTCATGCACTCGTCTGTTATGTTAAACCACCAAACTACGTCAACTTGTCAAACACGTAGAGTAAAAATCACCCTTACGTTTCCCTACACGATCACTATTACTAGCAGCATGCATCAATGTTTAAACATGCATTTGAGGTACTCGTCAGTATTCAGCGTCATTCCATCAGTATTGCTGGCATCTGATGACAAAATTGGAAGTTGGTCGTACGTATACAGACATATCAGTATTGCTGCCAGGGTGCAAGATATAAGATATAAGGTAATGCCATTACTAATGATCGTGTAAAGCCCGTTTGATATGCAAGGCAATTTCACCATTCCATCAGTATTACTGTCAGTATTTCGTGATATTGACAGTAACATCGGTGAGAAATAGGTGCGATCCATAGGTACAGTAATTGAGACAGTGAATCGTAATTGAACTGACGTCACCTTGACTACGTGCATGGAACTCTCGATGACTATTAAAGAGGGT